>PVKC010019725.1:0-18973 GCA_004027635.1 Crocidura indochinensis
TCTTTCTTTCTTTCTTTCTTGTGTGTTGGGTCATGAATCTAAGAATGCAAGGACAACAAGGTAAATGCAGGGATGCGCAATAGAAGAAAAATACCCAGAAGTGAAGTCTGGCACACAGAACAATGTCTGTGAGGGTAAGGAGATAACAACAGCAACCCATTTTCTCACAATTCTGGAAGCTGGAAGCCCAAGACCAAGGTACCAGTAGAGCAGATTTCTGAAGTGATCTGTCTCCTTGATTTGAAGACATCTGTCTTTCCTTTCTTCTTTGCCCCTGTTGTTTCTTCTCGTCATATTGGATTAGATTCCTACCCTAATACAGTTAGAGGTCAAGGCTTTCCCAAATTGTCATCCTCTAGATGGCCTCATCCATTTTCTTCATAAACTCATTTATGGCACAAAGAACACTCCCTCTGTTTCTACATTTCTTCCTTTTACACCTGGGTGTCAGAAGAAGGCTCCAGCTGTAGAATTTGTGTCGGTTTCCCTGGTGCCTTTGAGAGCTGTTGAGCGACCTACTCTGCAGGGTACCTACAAGTGAGATGCTCTTTAGCTTTGGTCTTATTTGGCTTCTTAGATGGCAGTTACCCACCCATTCCATAGCTTCAGAAAATGCAGGTTTTACCTACTTTTCCTATAAATGTCCCACCACCTTTTTTGTTTACAAGCAAGCCTGGCAGTGAATCCAGCTTCAAGCGCCCAAAAAGCAGTTTCTTTTTCTTAATTTCTTTTGGAGGCCTCTTAACGTGGTACTCAGCAAATATCAGCAAGTGTGATCCCAGGTTACATTTCATGACTCGTTTGACATCTATAAATTCTAGTCAATGACCTAGGAAAGCAGTTATGTACATAACAATATGGTAAAAAAATAATAAAGAGATCCAAGATAATGCAATAACACAAGACAAATCAAGCTTGTACAATAATACATAAGGATTCAAGGAGTTTTGAACAAAAATGGTAGTCAGGGGGGCCGGGCGGTGGCGCTGGAGGTAAGGTGCCTGCGCTAATCTAGGATGGACCTCGGTTCGATCCCCCGGTTCCCCATATGGTCCCCCGTGCCTGCCAGGACTGACTTCTGAGCGAATAGCCAGTACTAACCCCTGAGCATCACCAGGTGTGGCCCCCCCCCAAAAAAAAAACCCCAAAATGATAGTCAGACTAGGAAAGGTTGAAATAGGACCCTAAAGTACTCTGGCAGGAATCTCTCCTCCCCAGTGTCTACTCCTCTGTAGACATTGACTGCATCCCCTCTTTGAACTTTTAGACTCTGCAGCTTCTTAAAAACAATGATAGCCACATATTGGGATAATGCTCCTCCTCCCCACAGTCACAGTTTCAAAATCTGAATTCAACTATTCCCTGAGAGATGGGGGCAAATAATCTCTTGAGAGAGAATAGTGTAAGGAATCTTTTGTGATCTGAAAATACACCTCCACAAACACATCTATAAAAGACCTCCAGCAGAGAGACTATATCTTCCATTTGTTTCTGAGTGCTCTACTAGTGTGGTAAGGCAAGTCAAAAGGAGGTGGGAAATCATAAAGCACAGCTGAGTAATTTCTAAGTAGTTCCTCCTCATCCATTTGTTGCAGAAGAAATTTGTATTTTGTTCTCCGTTGCTTTCCTAAGTGTCTTGGTTCCTAGTACATTTCAGGACAAGGAGAACTGTTAGAAATTTTGTAATATGAACCAAGACCCAGCAATAATTATCTCTTGCAGTATATATCTCCCAGTCATTAGAACTGGGAAATTATTTGATGAGAAAAACACTGTATATTTTTAGTAAACTAAACAACTGCAAGTTTCTTCACAAACCTGCTGATTAGAGTATAAAAGATAGTGAGAAAACTCATTTCTGCCCATATTATTATAGGTTAGGGGGCATTGGGGACGACTCATTATGCTGACTCATTGTACTAGTTTGGACCCTTAGTTATTTTTCATTGTGTTGTTATGCACAAAACTGTTTTCTTGGGGTCACTGTTTTTGATTTAAAATAGGCCATGAAATGTAATCTGGGACCTTACTTGCTTATATTTGTTGAGAACTTGGTTGGGTTCAGGGGAGATGGAGATGAAAAAATTAGGGTCTACTATGTGGTCCATTTGCTTAGTTTCTAGAAGGTATTGGTGGTAAGTGATGAGCATAGCTGTCTTCCATTTGCCTAGTCCTTGAGACTTTGTGGAGAACTGTCTTTTGGAAGATTCCATCTATTACAGGATTAACTACCATGGCAACTGTGGATGCCAGGTCCTGAGTGTACCAAATTTTAATGCTTTTAGTTCCAAAGAAGAAAATAAAAAAGCCACTTGAATTTGATTTCTTCCTTTAAAGGTTATTTTGTATTGAGGAAAAATAATAAGTCACAAAATTATTTTTGTGAGGTAAACATAAGCATAGACTGACCTTTTGAGTGGATAGAGTAGTCCTAAAAAGCTAACAAAAATCAGAATAAAACTCTGTGATAAAAACCAAGTAATGCTTTTATTTAATATGCATTTTATTCCGAAGGTAGATATTGCTATATAAATTAATGCCCCAAATCATACCATCAAGCATGCCTATGGTATGTTAGCAAAAATAAAACTAAGGGGGTCAAATGTGCAAAGGACACAATCTCTACTATGTGCATCTAGGTAGAATTTCAGTTAGCATTATCAGAGTCAACAAAAATGTGAATATTTTCTTCCTTTGTTGGGGCCCTAGAAAGCAGAAGGACTCTTCTAGGACTTTATTCTTATGCATAAAGAGAGCATAGCTAAACAGTAAGCATCCTCCCAAAGAAATATGTTTATAATCACATGACTGATGCATATTAATCTCCATGTTGAGAGAGAGAGAGAGAGAGCCCTGTGTGAGATTTCATGGAGAATGCAAGTTCTTATTGGGTGGAAGGATGAGAGAAGGTATTTCCCAGGGAAAGGGGATGGATGTGATATGGTCTACCCTAATTTACTTGGCTGGATTTTGGTCTGAGAAGTTGTGTTATGTGTAGAATGTGGAGACATGAAGATTAAGGTGGCAGAATATTCCTCTATAGCCAGTGAGAAAATTCATGAAAATTTTGAAATCAAGAGTGGCAACTATGGGCCCGGAGAGATAGCATAGCAGCATTTGCCTTGCAAGCAGCCGTTCCAGGACCAAAGGTGGTTGGTTTGAATACCAGTGTCCCATATGGTGCCCCGTGCCTGCCAGGAGCCATTTCTGAGCAGAAGCCAGGAGTAACCCCTGACCACCACCGGGTGTGGCCCAAAAACCAAAAAAAAAAAAAAAAAAAAAAAAGAGTGGCACCTACAAAACTTTGCCATATTCTTCTAAAGAGTGGTTATAACACTGCAGAATGGAATCCTGCTTGAAGGCAGTAGTCATAACTGGTCTGAGAAATAGTAGGTACTTTATGATGTGAAAATTTCTTTTACAAGAGCCAACAATAAAAAAATGTAGCTAAAGTCTAAAATTGCTTTGCTCTTTAAGTTGGCAGAGCCAGGCTTTCTTTTGGGAAAATGATTTCATTTGCTGTGATGGTGTTGAGTACATATTGCATGGAGATACTGTACCTTGGTATATTAAATATCTCAAGTTGAAGAATTGGAGGAAACAACAGAAGCAGAAGGGTTACTTGGATCTTCCTAAAACTTTGTTCTCTGCAAACAGCCAGAAAATCCCCATGGCAGAGACAACATGGCGGCACTGGGCCTGGTGGACGTGCACAACCCGGAGCTGCTCCCTCAGGGCTTCTGGGCGGCCGGTGGCCCTGTGACTAGAGTGGTTACAGGTGGTCAAAAGTGACTGTGACTCAAGGCACACCGGGAAAAAAAAAAAGAAAAGAAAAAAAATATCCTCATGGCAAAAGCATCTTCCCTGAATTAGGACTAAGAAAACCTCACACCTACAGGGTCCAAGAAATCTGAATGAATAAACTTTGCTGAATCCACTCTCACCTTTGTAGGCACTTCATAGCTTATTTCTTCAATTCATCCCTTTGTCTGTTCAATTCTTCACTTATTTATTTTATTTTAATTTTCTGCAAGGTAAAAAAAATTCATTCTCTGGCCTCTGGGGAGCGTACACCTGGTAGTGCTCAGAGGTTACTCCTGGCTCTGTGCTCATGAATTACTTCTTGGACGCGCTTGGGGAACCCCATGAGACACAGGGGGCCAAGGGGTAGAACCCAGGTGATCAGATAATACCTGATGTACTATCTCTCTTGCTCTTCTCTGGCCATTTCCATAGGGCTTTATTCTCTAGACTCCTTGGCAAATGTCAAAATTAAATAAAATGTGTATTTATTCCTGTTATTCTGTTTTTCTCTCTTTGGCTGTTAGTCCACACTTGACTGTGTTCAGGGCTTACTCCTGGTGATACTCAGGGGCCATAAATGGCACCAGGAATAGAACTCAACTTGGCTGCATGAAAGTTGCTTTACCAGCTATAATACCCCTCAATCCCCTTGTTAATCCGTTCTTATGTTTAAGTCTTTAAAGGCACTCTGGTAGCTTAAGAGAGCTAACAAAAACCTTTTTTTATCCCTAAAAATACTCCTAGTATTTATGAAGATATTCAATACAGAGGACCTAGAGGATATAGATTAGTGATGCTAATTAATTAATATAGATTAGTGCTCCGTCCTGAACAAGGCCATATCAGTGTTCAAGAAATGGTGTTGAACATTATTCACCTAAGAGAAGACAAGGATTGTTCTACTACTCAGAGTACTCAACTATCAAGACTTCTAAGTCTCACAGTGTTGCAGAGTCCTTCTGCCCTTATATTCATTGTTCAGGGCATGCTGAGTGCTTTCTTCTGGAAGTACCTCCAAGTACCTATAGCTTTCCACATGAAAGCATTTTCTGAGTGTTCTCTAAAGGCTGAGCAGAATATAAGTTCCAATAATATATGAGAATATAAGTTATAAATATATATATATATATACAAATATAAGTTCCCCACAAAAATTCCTCAGCCAACCATGATGGAATTTCAAAGATTTCTTTCACTTCCTCATCCTACTCTGAAGGTTGAGACAGCTTTGTAACCATACTTCATGCAGTGTGCTCCCAAAGCACTCAGCATGGTTTCTCAGCTGCCTACCGAGATGACATAATTTCTCACATCTTTTTATTGATTTGCTTCCCTCCCCTTTTTCTCTAATTGTTTCCTTGGACCACTTTCTAAATAAACTAGCTTCCGTCCACATTCTCCTCTTAGGAACCTCTGGAGAACCACAACTGAAAAAAAATCAAGACAAGATACTATGGTATGTGTCATGGATTTTTCTCCTAGGGACATTAGATCTTTGGACCATTAGCTTCAATTTATTGTTGTGGAGGTGAAGCTGTCTGGGGCTGATTTTCCACATGTAGATAAGTTTTAGTCAACTTGCTTTTGGAAATTCTACAATGACCTGCTCTGGGTCATCAATTTCCCTTCAAATCTTGCAAGTGTTTTCTCTAAGAAGCTGTGTGACATTTGAGGGAAAGTCAGATCTAGGGATGAAGGATAGGTGGCAGCAAAGTCTTCGCCATACCAGCTGGAAACTAAGTCCTCTTTTTTTTTTTTTTTTTTTAATGTGTTGGAGATTAATTTTAGGTTCACTGTTTGAGAAATTTGAAAGGTTTTTTTCCTCATCATAACTTGTTTTTCTAAAACACTGACATCCCTACCTCTCATTCCAGCATCCTTATGACCATAATGTTGCTGAAAATGTTCCCAGTTAATTTTGAAAATTTAAAGCCAGCAATGGGATTATTCCAGTAAAAGCAAATTAGGGAGGACTCTTAAGTCTTAGAAATCCACTTGTCTGCACACTTGAGGCCTATAATTTTTACTACTACGAATAAAAGTAATTTGTTCACTCCCATTATCTTCCTTAGTTTATTTTTCTGAGCCTGACTTCTGGGGCTCCTCAGAGGGAAGCCAAGGGAACTAAAATGTTTTCTTGTAATTGATCTTTAAGTAGGCAAATTATCCCAAGCCAGAGAAACTATAGAACACTAAATGGGATTAAAATAAGTATGGCAAAAAGTAAATATAAACTTTTTGTTTGTTTTCCCTTTTTTGGTCCTGTGCTCAGGACTTAGTCCTGATTTTGCATTCAGGGATAACTCCAGAAGGCTTTAGGATTAACCCTGACTCAGCCACCTGCCCTTCTCATTGTATTATATCTCCAGCCTAGTAATTATAATTTTTTAGGATCAAGATGTGATTACAAATAATCAGAAGTATACTTTTATTTTAGTAACACAATCTGATGCCAAAAGGCCTGTGAGGACAGTTTTATTTTTGGCAATGGTAATCTCAATAATAGTTTGATTTTTTTTTTTTTTGGTTTTGGGGCCACAACAGGTGATGCTCAGGGGTTACTCCTAGCTCAGAAATCGCTCCTGGAAGGTTCGGGAGACCATATGGGATTCCGGAAATGGAACCCAGGTTCGTCTCATGTCAGCCTTGTACAAAACAAATGCCCTATCACTGTGTTATTACTTTGGCCCCTCAATAATGTCTTGAAACTTTTTTGTAAGGTGATTATTGAGCTCAGTTTTGATGCAAGTGTCAAAAATGACCTCTTTGACCTTAGCCATTATCATTAAATATATATTTCTTTTTTTATGTTCTCTTTGGACCTCTTCTTATTAAGAAAGTGACTTGGAGGGCGGGTCTGGGTGGGGACGCTGAACTTCCAGCTTCCAGCAGCATGACGGATCTCTTTCCTTTCTGGGAGCTGGGAGTTTCAGCAGCATAGGGTTTGGCAGGCCTCTGCCATGCTGGAGGAGGCCGACTTAACCAGGCCTACAGGGTTGCGGAATTGGGTGACCTCAGCAACCCGCAGCCTTGCTCCAGATCTCCACGGCTTCCCTGGGCCACACGTCTGGGCAAGCCACTGAGGTGGGACCCTTGGTGGGGCTCAAAGGTATCCTGGGCTTTTCCCCATTCCCCACGGGGCTCCTTAGGGAGGGTCTGGGTTGGGACGCTGAACTTCCAGCCTCCAGCAGCAATGACGGATCTCTTTCCTTTCTGGGAGCTGGGAGTTTCAGCAGCATGGGGTTCCGCAGGCCTCTGCCATGCCGGAGGAGGCCTACTTAACCAGACCTAGGGGGGGTGCGGGACTTGGGTGACCCCAGCACCCCTCTACCGCTTTGCTCTAGATGAGCTACTCATTTTTACTAAAGCAGTCTCTGGCAAGAACTTACGAGTCTATATGTACCCCCGTACGGTACATATTAATAATATATCCCAGTTATAATATATATTATATATTATATATATTTATATATCATATATATTATAAATATAATATATAATATAATATATATTATATATAATATATCCTATTGATAATATATCCCACACAGTACATATTAATAATATATCTCATTTTTTAAGTTATGTTTTGTGTATGTAGAATGTCCATCTGGTATTCTGCCCTTTCACACACCCCTGTAAAGTTCATTTTCACTTATTAACTCTATCACCCCAACCTTCAGTACCCCTCATTTACCCTTTTCAACTTCTATACTGCACATTCCTCATCACACACCAAGGTGGTGCACTGGATTTAACAACCCCCAACTATTTCAAAAGACATAAAATGTACACGTATGGCTTTGAATATTTTACATCTATTTTCTTTGACAGCTAACTCTTACTAAATATTCTCTTAAATAGTGAAGATTTTCCCCACTTTTTATCTATTCTTCTCTTTGTGAACTTTTCAATAAGAAGTATTCGGTGAAAGAGTCCCTCAGTTTAATTCTCATGTTTAACCATGTCATGGGGAGTTTTATACATGTTCTTGCATCCTCCATATGGGCCTATAAAGCCAAGTGGCATTGTTCCTTGTTTGCATAGGCACATCAAAATGGGGAATACCTACACACAAATAAATTCTTATCTAATAGAGATTGGAACACCCAAATCTTGTAGTGCAGTGGGACCTTACACCCTGAACGTTGGCAAAATGACCTGGCACAGGCCTGAGTAAAATGGGCATTCTCCATTCACCCCTAAACCAGGGTAGCTATCTATGAAACATCCAAGGTTTTTTACAACAACACCTGTAAGCAATCTTCTACCAGGGAAGACCCTATCGCCTCTCTGACATCGATCTACTCACAAGAGACTTCCCTTAACGCTGAGAAGACTTAAGAACATCAACAACCTGCAAACTGGGCAGGGTTTTCTGCATTGTCCTTTAATTGTAAGGTGAAATGAAAGTATGCTCTGCACCATCCTAACTGCAATATAGGATATGCAGATTCCAGGATCTTTAATACAGAAACATGATACCAACAACAGAGGCAGCGTGGAAAATAAAAGTGTGTTGGCACTACAGACAATGACTTGGATTGGGCAATCTAGTTTGCCTGGAGCCTAGAGCTGGTCTTATGCCAGGAAACTTCAGGGGTTTGGTCCCCTTGTATTTAGGCCGAGGATTTTTCCTTTCCACGTCCCCCATATTTTGGTGGGCCAATGCAAACAATTATTGCCACTCTAATGGCGTTTTTACTGTGCTCCTTTGACTCTTATCCTTAAAAAGGAACACCCACTTTTGGGGCTAACTTAAACTAATATGCATATGCATGGAAATGTAAAAAAGTACTATGCCTTCAATATTTAATGAGTTTCATATGTTTTATGGCTTTAGAATGCTTGATGTGCTGCTAGGAAATATGTATCACAATCTGGGGACTTGAGGGACAAAGTAATTATACATGGGTTCTGTTTTATTTTTCTTAATATTCTTTGACCGAAAGTTCAATGTTAAGATATCAGCAAGGGGACTTATGTGAATTCTGTTTATGGGTGATTGTCCTTCCACTGTAACTTTACCTTGTCCTCTTTCTTTGCATCTTTGTGCTCATAATTAAAAATAAAAAAATTAAAAAAAATGAAAGTGACTTGGAGGGCAAAGTTATAGTAACAATATAAACAACCCACATTATCTGATTAGCTTAATGATAGATCATGTAGCTACCATATTCTATTATTTTTCTCCCTAGAAACCCTAGCAGAGAATGCCTCTGTACTCACCTATTATTTAAAGAAGTTCTTTAAAATATACTGAGTAGATAAAGTTAGGAGATGGGAGCCTTTAAAGGAGGGTGAAGACAAATCTTATCTGAGAGAGGAAGGCATTTAAAGGTGCCTATATGAGAATGCTCATAATTAATGTTCCTTCTACTTTGTATTTCTAGAAGTTTTGCAAAAATCATAAAAGGAACCCATTACATCTCTGTAAAACTGCATGTTTTACCCTGTATGAACTGGAATGGTAATAAATGCATGAAAACCAGAGATAGATGAAATCAGAGTGAAAGTGGAATTCTCCTATCAAAACCCCTACAAGTAAGAATTCCTTGACAGTTGGGAGCAGGCAAGAGGCACTGTACAAGGAGAGAGAGACAGAGAGAGAAAGACAGAGAGAGAGACAGAGAGAGACAGAGACAGAGAGAGAGACAGAGAGAGAGACAGAGAGAGAGAGAACTTTTGGGTAAACGTTTCAGGTTTGGGGTATTAAAACAATCACCTACCTTTATCAAGCAGCAACAGATAAGGGCAACTCCCCTCCTCAGTGGAATAACAAGTATAGGTAAGTCTGGAAGAGACAGTATTAGTAGATACTGATTTTAGGAGTTGACAAACTGCTAGCACACCCAATATCAGATTTTGATATGATGTACCTTCTGGACACCTTTCAGCATTATCATTAAATTTGGAAATAAGACACAATTATAATCATTCTAAACATTATACTAAAGGTCAGTATAATAAGAAACTTAAAAGTTAAACATGGGTATTAGTATCATTTGCGAATATATTACCAAACTCTGATAAAAATTTAAAATGAGCCATTTGGAGATCTGATTACAATAAGTCTTCACTTAGATCTTGGACAGGTTCTTAGAAGCCCATACTTTAAGTGAAAATGTTTTAAGTGAAAACTAATTTTACCAAAGGCTCTTATATAATAAATGCTACTGCTTATTTCTCTCACAAGGAATAAGAAAACATCTAAATAAAGATCCAAAACATTCTTCCTAATAAACATTAATTTATTAATCAACTATTTTTATGCAGATCGGGGTCAGCGATGGTTGCTGGATCCTATTCTGGTCACACATTGCTTAAGGTGGAAATTAAACTCAAAGTGGACAAACACATTCATCATAGGACACATTTGTACACACATCCATATCCATTCAGCATATACACTCACACATTCATATACACACACCTATACCCATTCTAACTGTGAGTACTGAGGCATCCCAATAAAGCTAATGTGCACATAGGAGTATTGGAAGATCTCAGAGTGCTCAGAGAAAACTCAGCCAGACATGGGAAGAACACACAAACTTTATATAGATAATGGCCTTGGGCAGTAACCTTTTTTTTTCTCATTGACATTATAATGAAATAACATTAAATGGAATGATGTTATCTGAGGACTTGCCATTTCCAGAAAGTCAAATAGATAGTCAAAAGATAAATTATTAGAACTAGCTATATTTCTAGAAATTGATCTCAGATAATATGGCATGAAAGCCAAACAATTTCCTATTCACTAGTAACAATAAAGTAGAAAAAAAATAAAGTTGAAAATAAAACACAAAAAATAAGATTTCATTGCCTCAAAAACATAAAATGTCTTTAATAAATATAACAAAAAAACCAAGACATTTTTGAAGAGGTGCCTCTCCAACAGTACACAAGGGCTTATTTCTTGTGGCACAGATTTTAGTGCTTGACTTAACAATGCTAGGCCTACAAGGGCCACATCTGGTAGTACGAGAGGTGGGTGAAGTGCAGTGCCAAAGATCAAACTCATGGCCTCCTTCTATGCATGCCAGGTATGAACTTCAGTCTTTTGAACAAATACTCCTTTAAAAATTAAAAATTCATGGGGATGGAGAGAGAGCATGGAGGTAAGGCGTTTGCCTTTCATGCAGAAGGTCGGTGGTTCGAATCCTGGCATCCCATATGGTCCACTGAGCCTGCTAGGAGCGATTTCTGAGCATAGAGCCAGGAGTAACCCCTGAGCACTTCTGGGTGTGACCCAAAAACCAAAAAAAAAAAATTAAAAATTCATATTTAAAGTCATCAATAAATCATTAAGTGAAGAGACAGACATTATCTTTATACTCATTTCTATAATCACTGTAAATTATCCATAAATTTATCTATAAAATACTATCAGGATATAAAAATATATACTAAAGTAATTAAAGGATTCTTGTTTCATTTTAGATATAAACACTACATGTTTATATATTTATATATTTAGTATACAATAAAAGTCAAATATATAAGTTGTAGCTAAAATATTAGAAAAAATAAGAATATTCTTTATTAACTTTATGATAGAAATATTTTCTTAAGTTAGATACACAATGCAAAAGTCACTATGTAAACTTTGATAGATTGTATCAAAGTTAAAATTGCATATTAAATGGTAGCATAAAATCATTAGTTACAATAATATAAGTAGCCACAAAGTATTTGTTGTATTTAGCAGTTTAATGATTAATATTCAGACTTTCAAAAACTAAAAAAGCAATTAAAATAAAGGTAAACAAGGCTATATGGGGTGTGGCCAGATTATAAAATTATCATAAACACAAAAGGGCAAACAAAATTTATTTTGTTTCCTTTATATATATTACTTCTCTGAGCTCATATTATTCTCTATGAACACCATAATTTGTCTACTCTAGAAAGCTTTGTATAAATTTATACATTAGATGGTATTTTTGGTTCACAGTCTCATTGTATAAATAGGTACTCTGATCTCAATCCCTCTGTCAAGTGTCACTAGGTGTGTAATGACTCTGGTTTGAGTTTTTTCAATTCAATTTTATTTTAGGCACCATCATTTGCAGTACTATTAATTACAGGATTTCATACACACAGTGTTCCAATACCACACTGCACACCCTCCACCACATAGTCTGCTTCCCTCTATCATTGCATCAAAGTTTCCCCAAATATTTTTTAATTAATTACTTTATTTAAACATCATGGTTATTCTGTGGTTCATAATTTTTTTTTTACAATTGCAAAGATGTTCATGATGGAGTTTCAGTAACACAATGTACAGCTTTCTTCACCAGTGCACTTCCTACCACCATTGTCTCCAGTTTTCCTCCCACCTTCACTCTGCCTGCTTCTGGGGCAGATGATTTTCTTCTCTCTCTCGCTCTCTATTTCTCTCTCTCCCTCTTAGACACTGTGATTTCCTATATTTTTACTGAATGTGTGTAATGTCTATTACTTTATCTTCTTTCAGGACACAGTTCTTGTCCAGAGTAATCCAATGGGTTTTTACGATAAATTCAAACTACATACCCTTAGAATTCTCCCTAGTGATGCTTTTAGCCTATGCTCAGTGACTGTATACCTATACTCAGGCACTCTACTTAGAACCATCTATGAAAAAAAATTTTTTTTTGGTTTTTGGGTCACACCCAGCAGCGCTCAGGGGTTACTCCTGGCTCCATGCTCAGAAATTGCTCCTGGCAGGCACGGGGGACCATATGGGGCACCGGGATTCGAACCGATGACCTTTTGCATGAAAGGCAAACGCCTTACCTCCATGCTATCTCCCGGGCCCCATCATCTATGAAAATTTTATTTCTCTTAGCATCTGTAGTTAAAGTCTGCATTAAGGACTGAAGTTTTGTTTTCCTTTCCAATGAGGTCAATGTTAGATCAAATATTAGATTCAATGGATAAATAATAAAACAGCATGAGACACTCTTGAGTCTCCAGGAAAGTGAAATAGATTTATAACTCACAAAGGGAATAGAGAATAGTAGAATGAGAGGATTTGAAGATTTATATATGTTTTAAAAATTAGCTCAGGCACTTTATAGGAAGAGATAAGATAAGCTTACACAAAAAGAACATAAAGAGAATTAATGACCCTAAAAACACGTTTTCCCTAGTACATTGGCTTCAGTTTATTGTGCTGATCTATCTTGCTTGAATTGGGGGGTTGTGAGGCTACTCTGGAAATGAATGACCTTGAGATCCTGTCCTATGCTTTCTCTCAAGTTTCTATATATGCCTGTATTCCTTCAACCCATCACAATTAAACCAAGATATTCTCCTCTCTTCTGGCTACTGAGACTTTCCTTTTTTACTGTTCCTGGTTCTCATGGATCTTCCCAAGGTCCTCCAGGCTGCTGCCATGTTAACAGAAGAGAGATAAAAGAATTTAGAAAATCTCTTTCTCTCTGTACAAAGCCTGAGTTTAGAGTCCATTATCTTTCTGTGAACCTGGACACTACATTGAATGTCTCTGAATATTAATTCTTGGTGTCATTGCTATAGATAATTCTGAGAATCCCTGATGGTTCCACTCCAAGAGCAGCTGAATTCCTCAGGCTGATTAGGGGATGTCTGCTAAAGTATAATTTTCAAGAAGTTAGAAACACAACTCTTACAAAAAAAAAAAAAAACATGTGTCAAAGATTTTATTTAGTTCATTAATTGATGAAAAGCCAGTCAGGTACTAAAACAAATTAAATCAGAATATGAGTTACAGAGAATTATATTCTCTCTGGGACAAAATCTATTTGCATTTCTCTGGGCAGGAACCATTTACTTTGCAACTGGTTGTCCTCAATTTAACTAGCGCCCCAATCCCTATAGGCATGTAAAGTAGTCTAATTAAAGTAAAGTCATAAAAAATACATGTCTCTATAGAATCAGAAAACCCCTGGTGTTTCCCTAGATAATATTCAGACTTCCTCTGAAAGAATTGGCTTTTGTCTATTTCCAAGTCTTGGACATTTTTTCTGGAAAAGAATAATATTCTCAAAATGAGTTCTCAAAATAAAAAAATAAGTTTAAAGAACATGAACTATAAGTGAGTGACCAATAAATATAAGATTAAATTGCTCAGTTTTACTAGCATATATGTATGGATATATCAAACAAGATAATAATTTTTATAATTTAATAATTACCAGAGTGGGAAGGCTAAGATTCCCATGTATTGATGAGGGAGAGGAAATTGATTTCATTTTGAGAACATTATTTGAGATATAGAAGGCTTGAGGGTGAGTAAAGTTCCTTCTACGGTTTAAGTTTAGGAAGTTATTTAAAAATAAATTCTGGGTGCTAGAGCAGTGGCGCAAGAGGTAAGGTATCTACCTAGCCCACATTAGCCTGGGACAGACAGCAGTTCAATCCAGAGTCCCATATGATCTCCCAAGCCAGGAGCAATTTCTGAGCGCATAGCCGGGAGTAACCCCTGAGCATCACTGGGTATGGCCAGAAAAACAAAAAAAAATCTGTATATGAGTTTAAAATCAAACATATTTGGTAATGGCTAAAAATTAACAACATACATGATCACTAATAAG
This sequence comes from Crocidura indochinensis, assembly GCA_004027635.1. Lineage (NCBI taxonomy): Eukaryota > Metazoa > Chordata > Mammalia > Eulipotyphla > Soricidae > Crocidura > Crocidura indochinensis. Next base: position 14,373 of record PVKC010019725.1, read on the forward strand.
GGAATGATTATGCGAATTAAGGAACCTAAGGAACAAAGATGCCTTTGCTTTGCTTTCCCTTCCAAGAAAAAACATTAAAAAAACAATGTACAGCATAATTTCATTTATTAGTATGCCCAATGACAACAATTACAGAATTGGAGGCTTTTCAGTTAGATTATATAATATATAGACAAATATCACTCAAGTGATACCTTTTCTACTTCCACATATTTTATATATCTAAAGATAATTGTTTTTTGAGGCAAAATATGAGATTCAATGGCAGAGTTCATGCCTTACATATTAAGAAAAAGAAAAAATGAAGACAAAAAGGAAAAAAGACATTTATATATAACATATAATTTAAAAAGTATATAATGAAAGTTAAAGGAAATCATGCAAAATCTTATCTTGTACACTAGCTTCAGAAGACTGACTGTGACAACCATGACTGAGCAGAACCTATCCTGGGACCAATAAAAAAGACCCTAGTCTAGGCTTTGGCTTATGATCTGTACAACAACTAAGATCTCTAATTCCAGAGACCTGACTGAAACAACTGCAACTGAGCAGAACTTTTGGAAACATAATGAAAGACTATCCTAGGCTTCGCCCTAGGACCTGTGCAAAAATTAAAACCACCAACTACAGAAGACTGATTAAAACAGTGACATAGCAGAACTTCTAAAACCATAAAGACTCCACCCTAGGCTCCATCCTATGACCTGTGCAAATACCAAGATCTCTAGTTACAGAAGCTTGATTTTATCATCCATGACCGAGCGGAAAGTCTCCAGACATTACAAAAAGACCTAGGGGAGAGAATAAGAACATGTATGAAGCCTGTAGTTATTTTCATGACAGTATACTTCAAGAGTGGAGAAACCCTGTTATATCTTAGGCCAAGGGAATTCCTTTTCTAATCTTCCCAATATTTTAATGTGCCTATGCAAAAAAACCCCACAAATTAATTTTTTTGTTATTGTTGTTGCTTGTTTTTGTTTTTGCCTTTTTTTGATTTATTTTATGCTTTGTTTTGTTTTTAATCTTGGGACCATGGTTATTGTTTGGTTGTTGTCTTTATTGCTGTGGTGCTAACTGCTGTGGTGCTTTCCGGGTTTTTTTTTGCTTGTTTGTTTGATTTTTTTTTGTATTCTTGTTATGTTTTTATTCCCTTTTCCCTTTCTTCTCTAGAAGGACTCTTCCAGTTTTCTGCTTGTTCAATTTTTGCCCCTCCACCCCCACCGTTTTTTTCCTTCTAACAGAACCACATAACTTTAACCATCTTCTTATACCTCACAAAATTGGAGGAGAAATAATGGAGGATACCAAGCCCAAACAGCCATATGAATATTGAGTAGAAATAAAAAATGAGCAGACTTAAATATCAAATTTAAAGCCAATGACAACAGAATCAATATCCAATCTACAACAAGCTAGACACAGAGGGAAACACTTATAGTAGCAACCCGAGGGGCAAAGGAGGGTTATATGGGATGGGAACAGGGGAGCAGGGAAGACAACATTGGTTGGTGGTGGAAATGCCCCTGATTCAATGTCACTATGTACCTAAAATATTACTGTGAAATATTTTTAACCACTGTGACAAAAATAAAAATATTAAAGAAAAAAGAGTACTATAAAGCAATTAAAAAAATCTTACCTTCTATTGGTTCTTGATTTCCATTTTCTCTTTCTCTCTATCTTTTTTTTGGCCACACCCAGTGACACTCAGGGGTTATTCCTGGCTATACGCTCAGAAATTGCTCCTGGATTGGGGGACCATATAGAATGCCAGGGGTCATCTTAGGTAAGTTCATGTAAGCCAAAAGTCCAACTGCTTGCACCACTGCTCTTACCTCTCCACTTTCTTTTTCTCTGTCACACACACACTCATACACACACAGTCTTCCATTTTTTTCCTTTTAGACATCATGTTTGCAATATTGTTACTGAAGGAATATCATTATCATGATTATCACTTTACCTCCTTTCCGCACCAATTTCTTGTCCAGAGTGATCATTATATCATTTAAACAAATCTTTCTTAATCTAGAAGAGCAACATAATTGAATCATAATCAATGTCAACAGCTAAGAAGTATGTTCTGCCTTTTATTTTATTTTTCAGTATTTTATCTAATTTCATTAATGTATTTTTAAAAAATCATTAAAGCACCATAATTTGCAAAATTATTTATAGTTTTAGACATACAATGTTGCACAAGTGTTAACCTCTTTCCATCAGTGTTCCCAGATTTCTGCCCATAGTTCACCTGCCCAGCTTGCCATCTTGGCAGACACCCTTTTAAGTTTAGATATTAAAACTTGGGTATCATGATTTCAATGTTGTTGATTCTGTGGTTTAGTTATTTAGCTATGTCCTTTCTGAACCCCACCAATGTATCTGAATCCCCTTTAACCCCTATCTCTGTTCTCATCTGTCTTTCTCCCTCTACTCTATTTCTTTCCTTCTCTTCTTTATAGCCTGGGGCCAAGAATGATTTAGGACCCCCCCTAAGCCATTGAATTTTCTCTTGCAGTTATTCTAAATACCATATATTCTATCTTTACCCTTTTCTAGCTTACTTCATTTACTTCATGATATGTTCTAGTTCCATCTATGCTGCAGCAAATTGCATGACTGCATATTCCTCAGAGTTAAGTAATATTTCATTGTATTTCTGTACCACATCTTCATGGTCCACTCTGTTGTTGGACATCCAGGTTGATTCAAAATATTAGCTATTGTGCTAGTACTACAATGAATAATGGTGTACTTTTGTCCTTTGGAATGAATGTGTCTTGTCTCTATAAGAAGCTCCTTTAGTGCTTATTGAAAAACTAGTTTCCAATCTGCCCTACTGTGCTCTGCTGAGACAACTGAGGACTGAGGGGATTTTCTTCCTGTGCTTCTGTCTTTCCTGAATTTTTGGAGCTCCCCTCAGAGATCAGAGTCCTGGGAAGCGAACCCAAAAAACACTGGATTCTGAAGCTGCCAGTAAGTCAAAGGGACAAAGATGAACATTATATATTAATCAAGGGGTATGTAGAGCAGGAAGAAATCTCGCTTCTAAACATATATGCACCGAATGAGGGTCCAGCAAAATGTTTAATACAATTGTTGACAAAGCTGAAAAATAACATCAACAGCAACACAATAATTGTGGGGGACCTCAATACAGCTTTGTCAACAATGGATAGGTCAACCAGACTGAAACCCAACAAGAATATACTAGACCTGAGGAGAGAAATGTAAGAAAGAGACCTAATGGATATATATATATATATATATATATATATATATATATATATATACATATATAGGACACATCATCCCCAGAAACCGAATACATATTCTTCTCCAATGTACATGGGACATTCTCCAGGATGGAATACATGCTGGCACATAAAACATATCTTCATAATATCAAGAGGATAGAAATTTTACAGACTACCTTTGCTGACCACAAGGCTCTGACATTATTTGTGAATTCCAAAGGAACAAAGAAGAAAAACTTTAACACCTGGAAGTTAAACAGCCTCATACTGAATAACCAGTGGTCCAAGATGAAATCAAAGAGGAAATCAAAAGGTTCCTGGAAACAAATGATAAGGAAGACACAAACTATCAGAACTTATGGGACATAGCAAAATCAGTACTGAGAGGAAAATTTATAGCTTTGGAAGCACACATCAGGAAGGAAGAAGGGGCTTAACTGAGTAGCTTAATGTCACAGCTCATAGAACTAGAAAGTGCTCAATAAAAGGACCCAAAAATAGGGAGGCAGAAGGAAATAAGGACGCTGAGAACACAAATCAATGAAGTGGAAAAACAATCCGAAAGATCAATGAAAGTAGAAGTTGGTTCTTTGAAAAAATAAACAATATTGATAGACCACTGGCAAAACTAACAAAGAAAGAGAGCGAGAAACTTGATAACTCGTATCAGGAATGAAAAAGGAGAGATCACTACTGATATGGCAGAAATTCGAAGGGGAATCAGAAGCTACTTTGAGAAGCTCTACGCCACTAAAAAAGAGAACCTGGAAGAAATGGATAAATTCTTGGACTCTTATAATCATCCACGGATGAAGGAAGATGTAGCATATCTAAACACCCCCATCACTATTGATGAAATTAAAAGGGTAATCAAATGTCTGCCCAAAAACAAAAGCCCAGGCCCGGATGGATTCACTAATGAATTCTTTCAAACTTTCCAGGAGGAACGACTACCAATCCTGGCAAGACTCTTTCATGAAATCGAAAAAACGAAAACAATTTAAAATACCTTTTATGAAGCCAACATCAACTTGATACGTAAACCAGACAGAGATGAAACAAAAAAAGAAAATTAAAGACCAATATCGCTGATGAATGCCGATGCAATGATCCTCAACAAAATCCTGGCAAATAGTGTTCCAGCCCAATCCAGGAGTGAGAAACTCCTGGATAATTTCATATCAGAAAAGTCTACATTTGAGTTTGTCACCTAAGACTGACCACTTGTCAGAATGGTCTGAGCATGAAATCTTGAGGCTGTGACATTTTTTCTCTCTGCCCCTTTAAATCTTCTGCAGTAAGAAATGCCAGAACCAAAAGCTGCTAGGCCAAAGCTTG
>PVKC010019726.1:0-18962 GCA_004027635.1 Crocidura indochinensis
GGTGTGACCCAAAAAAAAAAAAAAAGAAGAAGAAGAAGAAAGAACTAGGGGCCAGGCTGTGGCAGGCGGTGGCGCTGGAGGTAAGGTGCCTGTCTGCCTTGCCTGCTCTAGCCTAGGATGGACCGCGGTTCGATCCCCCGCTTTCCCATATGATCCCCCAAGCCAAGAGCGATTTCTGAGCGCATAGCCAGGAGAAACCCCTGAGCGTCACCGGGTGTCGCCCAAAAACCAAAAAAAAAAAAAAAAAAAAAAAGTAGAAAGAACTAATTTTTTACTTATCTTGAATGCTGATCTAATAGTTTTACAATTCCTCTCAAAAATCAGTTCTCTATAAATGACAATGTAGAGGCACTATTCTCTCCTCGTAGATATTTTTCCTGAGAGCTTCTTATTGTTTTCAAAATGGGGATCATGGCGCAGTAATCATTCTGCTCCAGTTTGGTCAGTCTTCAATTTGGATGAAAGATGTTTATTTTATGCTACTGTTAAGCATTCAAATTTTTATTCCCAGTGATTAAACAAGCTTTCTTGATTATTCTTAAACTACATTCAACTACTTTCAAATATTAGTGTGCTTTTGCTAAATAGAAAATCACAGAATTTCTAAAAATTATCATTCATTGTTATGGTATCATTCTCATATACTCTCTCACTGGAGATGAAAACAAAACTGACACACAAATCTCCTGAAATTAAAAAACAATCCTTCGTGTGTTTTAAATGTAAGCATACAATAAATTTCAGCAAATAAAATAACAGTCTATGTTTCAACTATGAGAAAACAAAGACTGGGAAGAAAAAGAATGACTCAGATTCCTACTAGAAACATTCTTGTAAAAAAAACTGTCACCCACTATAATTTTGTTCTTTTACTAACTACAGTACAGGGGTTTTTTTTTTTTTCATAATATTGTTGGCATCTCCAGATGATAAATTATGTGAATTATTGTTGGATCAAAATTCCTTTGAAATAACTGCAGGTGTTCAAGATCCTGTCAGAGCAAATACTTTAAGTACCCTAAGACTCTGACACCCAACTATTTCTCAGGCTTCTTTGAGGTAGAGCTCTAGTTGGGAGTGGCTTTGTTTAAAATTGGAGACATATGGAGAGCTACCCATGAAGACAGGAGAAAGCCTATCCAGTAAGCATAGAATTGGATCCTGGTTCCTGATTTAAGTCAATACTTGACAGTTTTTTTAATGTCTGCTAGTTATAGTTTTTTAATTTCCCCAGTTATATTAGGGTTAACTGAACTGAAACACAATTTAGCTAAATATAGTATTAACTATAATGTTATCTGCATTGAACAAATTAGATGTACTCACATATTTTTCTGAGTTTCTATACAGAAATGCTTCTGAAATTTTATTTCTTAAAAATCACAGCAAAATTAAGATCTACAGAGTAATATTAGAGACTTTAATTAATCTCAAATATCAGTGATATGAGAAAAAATAACTAGATTTAGCCTATATAAGTTAGATACAATATTAGCACCCACACTATACTATTAAATGACTATAATTTTAGATTTATAATTTTAATATAAAAGTGTTACACAATTCTAATAATATTTACTCAATAAAATGAAAAAAATCAATATTATATCAAGGCCTAGGAATTCCTCAGTCCCTAGGATCCCTTTTGTAACATATTATTTTTTTCTTCTTTATCTTGTTTCACCTTGTTTTACAAATAAATCTTCAAATACAGAATGTTTATACTTTTATATGTTTCAAAGCAAATCAATATATCTGCTTTTAATTTGTATTTTTCACTATTAATTTAGGAGTTAATGACATTTATTTTAGGATTATTTACATTTCTTGAATGTATTTTATGAATTCTTTTAATAAATATTTGTAAATAATAAAGCCTTTATTTTGTTTCTCTGATAGTAGTTTGTTTCAATAATCTTCTTTAATGATAATTTCAAACGCAATATATGCCTTGACAGTCATTCTCCACTCATTTTCTCTGTGACTCTTGTGCTTCCCAATTTATTGGCTTTACAAAATTCTCAAATTTTACACCTTTGAAATTGACTCTCCAATATACTCTCTATTTTGCTTTCTTTGTCTCTTGAAATTCAAAGTACATAATTGGCATCTTATTATTTTTTGCGTATTATTTAGGTACATTTTCATGTTTTCTTTGCTTTAATGTATGTAGATTTGCAGTGCGTATCATAAACTCTGAATTATAGATTAATAACTAAGTCAGATATGTTACACTCGGATATATTTATCTCTCCAAGAATTTTGTTATAAAATTTCATAGTATACTTTGTGGAACTATATTTTATTATTAAACAAATGTTTATTTGATTATTATGCAAATGTTATACACATTCCCTTTGCTTATATTTTATACAATTTTCATTTAAAAATGGGAGATAGCATGGAGGTAAGGCGTTTGCCTTTCATGCAAAAGGTCATCGGTTTGAATCCTGGTGCCCCATATGGTCCCCTGTGCCTGCCAGGAGCAATTTCTGAGCATGGAGCCAGGAGTAACCCCTGAGCACTGCCGGGTGTGACCTAAAAGCCAAAAAAAGAAGTGATTAAAAATAACAAATTTGAAATAGTTTCAATGTTTGAATGTCTTGTAGAATGAATTTACATTTTTTTCTTTTAAATTTACTATGCTTTATTTGAAATCACTATATATTAAAAGAAGAGTGATTTCAAATAAAGCATAGTAAATCTAAAAGAAAAACAAGTAAATTCGTTATATATATATATATATATATATATATATATATATATATATATATATATATATAAGCGCTTGTGTTTGGGCCACACCCAGTGACACTCAGGGATTTCTCGCTATACACTCAGAAATTGCTCCTGACTCTGGAACTATATGGAATACGGAGGGATTGAACCGCAGTCCGTCCTACGTCAACTGCATGCAAGGCAAGTGCCCCACTGCTGCGCCACCTCTCCAGCCCTTCTCTTAATAGTTTTCATAATTTTGGATTATGAACTCACTTGAATAATGGATTTTCTTATGCAAGTCCTGCCATATTTGAGTTAAGAGATTCTGTCATATGCTCTAAGGCACTGCCTCACTTTTTTGGGATAAATTATTAAAGTAGAATTATCTAGACCACATTTGTAAAGTTATGCAATTTGAAGCAATATGGCTAGAACTAAAAAGAAACATACTGAATGAAGGCAGCCTGGAGGAAAGAGATAGATGCAGAATGACCTCTCATTTGTTGGATTTAATGATGCACAACAAGGTAGTAGCAAAGGAACAAACAAAGTACAATGGGAGAAATGATTCACACAATTGAGCAACTGAGTTATTTTGTTGGGGGAGAAAAAAGGGAAGGACACTGGCTCCTTGAAGTACAGAAATGGGTATATTAGTAATAGATGTGGCATAAAAGTTATATGTTTGAGAAACCATCATTAACAATATTGTAAATCATTAAGACTCAATTAAAAATTTAAAAATTAAAAACTGCATGAAAATATACCCATCTCAGAAATATATCAACAAAAATCTTATTGTTTCTCACACTTATTATTGTGGGAAACAATAATTTCAAAGAATAAGACTCAATTTTGAAGGGTCTTAAAAAAGGTAAGAAATTTTCTTATCTCACTTTGTTATATTTGATTTTGGGTTATTTTATTTTAAATTAAGAAACATAAACTTTATGACATGCATAAAAATTTTACAATATGATTATAGAATCTAGAGATAATAGAGATAAAGGCCAGAAGGATCCTTCATTGATAGTAAGCTTGCCACAAATAGGAGGGGTAGTGCAGTATGGTAGAGAAAAGTCCAGTATGACAATGATAATTGGAAATGATCACACTGAACAAAACCTGGGTGATGAAAGGAAATGCATGATGGCCTATATGTAAAAGTATTGTGAACTGTGGTGTCTAAAAGAAAAAAGGTGGAGATAGAGAGCAAGATAAAGAGAAGAAAATTGTCTGCCATAGATGTAGGCATGGGAGAGGGCTGGATGGAGGGAAGGAGAGAAAGAGGGAAACTAGAGACATGGGTGTGGGATGTGTGCAGTGGTGAAGGGTGTTGTACATTGTATGGCTGAAACTTAATCATAAACAATTTCATAACTGAAAAGAATCTACTATATAATGATCAATCTTGAAAAACCACTGGAGACATTGATAATGGGAATGTTGCATTGTGAAGAAGGGTAATTATTTTATGACTGAAACCCAACTACAATCATCTTTGTAATTAAGGTGCCTGGATAAAGATACTTAAAAAAATAAATGAGGTAATTTTTTAAATCTAAAAAAATGACATACACAGGGCTATCAATTTATACATCCCAAGTTGCTTGAAGTTTAGACCATATTTCTTGTGCCCCATGTAACTATTCAATATAAGGCTTTCAACTGATTAGCAACTTCATTCTAGAAGTAACAAATTTAGAAAACAAATTTAGAGACACATTTTCAATAATCAAGGGAATAAGCAATATAAAATTTGCTAAGAAATGAATTGATCCTTTCTTCTATAATCTATCCTATGTCATATATATTTCTTTGCTATTTATCACTCATTGAGGCATGGGGTTATTTATGCAGTGAATATAAATCTTCACAATCACCCAGGTTTTGTGTTTCAGTACACACAGCCTACCTGTTGCAGGATCTTTGCCTAGTAATTACCAGATATTTACTAATGTAAGTTAATATGCCTGAGTTGAAGAAGTCAGCTTCCTTTCTTCCAAAGTTCCACTATTCTAAACAACTATAGATGAACAATCCCCAACTATCACAAAGAATAGTGTCTTTGTTTGGACTCGCTCAGAGATATAAATTAGTTGTTTTGCCCTATTTAAGTCACCTCCAAAACTGACATGGTGATGCCAGTTCTAAGTGAGAAAATTTATGCTATAAACCTTACTCAACCCCCTCCCCCTAATCATCTCTCATATCCATGCTCAAATCCCTCTTGTAGAAATAGTGCAGCAGTAGGTGTTGAAGTAGGTGAGAAGGAGGCATATCAGGTGCCAGAATGTTTCAGTATCAGCAGCAGCCACTGAGTGAGTGTGGGTGTGGGGAAATAGGGAAGCATCTGAAACTCTATCCAAAATATTCAGGTGGTTGGGAAGGAGGTGAAGGTAGGTGAAGAAAGAAGGACTACATTTTAGATGAGTTTGAATATCCACCACTTAATTCTGTGTTCCACTAAATTTCATTTAGAAGTAAGTCATACATTTTAAAGATAAAAAATACTAAAAAGTTTTTAAAACACAAACACTGGGGTCACAAAGGTGATATAGCAAACTGTGCTTTATTTGCAATATGGCCCAATTGAGTTCAATCCTTGGTACACCAAATGGTCCACCAAGTAATCTCTGAGCAAACAATCTGAGTAAGACTTGAGTACTACTGAGTGTAGCCTAAAAACAAATAAGCAAACATAAAAGAGGCAAGCATAGCACATTCAATATTTAGAATATTTAGGGGTCCGGGAGATAAATGGAGGTAAGGCGTTTGCCTTTCATGCAAAAGGTCATCAGTTCGAATCCCGGTGCCCCATATGGTCCCCCGTGCCTGCCAGGAACAATTTCTGAGCATGGAGCCAGGAGTAACCCCTGAGTACTGCCGAGTGTGACCCAAAAACAAACAAACAAAAAAAGAATATTTAAACACTTGCTGCTAGTAATCAATGGCTTTCAGAACAGACATTAGAAAGTGCCACTGGATATCAAAGAACTGTGTGGTGAGATGCTTGATAGGAGCTGTACTCCAGGCCAGCGGGCCACAAATGGCCCTCCGTACAACATTTTGTGGCCCTGCCCTAGGGGAATCTTTTTTTGTTTTGTTTTGTTTTAGCTGTTTGGATCACACGCCCCAATGTTCAAGGCTTACTACTGACTTTGCACTCAAGGATCACCCCAACTTTATCTCCTGCGGCCCCCAGGTAAATTGAGTTTGAGACCTCTGACATATAGGGACATATGGTCTGTGACTTCCTTCCTTTCCTCTCCACCATTGCCTACATAAACCAACAATTAACCAGATAAAAGGTCTCATGAATAAAGGAAAGAAAGAGCAGTATGTAGGAGAAATACAGTGAGAAATTTAAAACTCATTAACTAATTAATATTATTAGTATGTGTATTCATACATGTGTGTGCATATTTGCATGTGAGAATAGGGGAACAAAGTTTCTGGAAATAATCATCAATATACAAAATTGGGCCTCTTTTATATGGTTAGTACCAATGAGTGTGATCATTTTAGCTATGTTCTATTAGAGTAAAACTTGACAACCTTCATATTACACTCCACAGGCTATTATGCCATGTATGCTAATGTCCTGCTGAGAGTAAGAAAGAAGGTATTTCTAGAAATACCTTTCTAGAAAGTGTGGCATTTAAACTAAGCATTAAAATAGAGATATTTTACAAAGCAGAAATAATGGAGAGAGGCATGCTAAGCACGGAAAACAATACAAATAATAACTAAAATTCTCTTAAAATGTAGGTATTTCTTAGGGTATTTTTGTTTTGAGTTTTTGAGTGTTGGGGCTACATCAAGCAGTGCTCAGAGGTTATACCTGACTCTGTGTTCAGAAATCACTCCTGGCAGACTCAGAGACCATGTGGAATGACAGGAATCAAACCCAGGTCCATGTAAGATTGGCCGCATGCAAGACAAATACCTTACCACTGTGCTATCAATCTGGCCTTAAAATATAGTTATAGGAACCGAAAAGGAGCCCAATGTAGATGTAAAATTGATGACGAAGAAAGTCAATTATGAAAAATTTAGGACATGATGTTAAGGAATTTGCCTTTTATTTTATCAGTCATAGTTTCTGATCTATCAGATGAAGGATTATCATATTATATGGGAAATTATTTATCATAATAATCCATAGAACTAGTGAAAATGAAGGTTTCCTGTTCAGAATCCACACTGTACTTTTAAATAATTCCTTGTATGATTATGATCAATATCCAGTTTCAGTTGTAATGGATAAAGTTTTATTTTATTTCATTAAAACCACTTTGAATTACGATGTCCATTGTAGTTGGGTTTCAGACAGACAATGAATCAGGATCGACCTCCCTCCACCAATGTTCCCAAAGTGTTCCCCATATCACCACCCTTTGCCCTCAGCGTCCCAATATAACTTGCCCAATTGAAGTTTAGATTGTTAAAGTTTTGGATTCCATTGATGTTGACTTTTCTTTGAATATATAGCTCTGTTCTTTTATTTTTATCTCTACAATGAACCTGAGATTACTTGGCCCTTAAACTCCATCCTTTCATAGTTGTGTTTCTCATCCTCCACTCAATTTCTTTACTTTTTTCCTCTAAATACTCTGGGGCCAGGGTGTTTGAGACAATTCCCATTTAACCCATTGTATTTTTAATGCATTTATTCTAAATATCACATATAAGTGATATCATTCTGTATTTATCCTTCTTCTTTTTACTTCATTTAACAATATCTTCCAGGGGCCAGAGAAATTGCACAGTGGTAGGGTGCTTGCTTTGTCTGCAACCGACCAGGGAAGGACCCGGTTCAATTTCTAGCATCCCATATGCTCACCCAGCCTGCTAGGGGCAATTTCTGAGTGCCGAGCCAGCAGTAACCCCGGAGCACTGCTGTGTGTGGCCCAAAAACCAATCAATCAATCAAGTATTTTTTAAAACAAACTAACATATCTTCCAGTTCCATCCATTGCATGATTGCATCATTCCTTAAACTATGTAGTATTCCATTGTAGTATCCACTCATCTGTTGTTGGACATTTAGGTTGATTCCAACTCTTAGCTATGTACTGAATGCTAGAACATTCGTACATCCTTTTGGGTGTCTTTTGGATGTTTTTCTGTCCTGGGCATAGATACCAAAAAAGAGGGATTGCTGGGTCACATGCAGTTAAATTTTGAGTTTACTGAGAAACTTCCATAAAGAGAATATTTACAACTTTGTAAAGGACAATCCCTGTATTATATGTTTATTCTCACTTTCTCTATACCACTTGTACTACTATCTCTATCCAGTGACTTATGACACCCCTGGTCTTTAGATATTGAATTCCTCAAAGCACAGCAATAAGAGATGGAATAATATGGTGCTGTACAGAAAAAGAAGGTGCAGCATATGGCCATGTAATTTATTGGGTATATAAAAGAAAGGCAGCGATAAAGATATGCTGCTGCAGTGCTCACTAGATGTCTTATTTGATATATCTTTGTAAAATGTTGTGGTGTTTCACCTTTTCTTTTCCCCTTCTCTCAAACTGAGGATGAGAGCTGCTAGAAGGACTCTGCCCATTGTAGGCATACTTAATTTTTACCCCATTCTATTACGGTACTCTTCCCCAAACAAAACTACAAAACTCGAACTATCTAATCCTGCCTCCCAATCAGAGGGAGAAGCAATGGAGACACCAAGCCCAATTAAATATAAGATCACTAAGTAATAAACCAGAAACAGAGGGAGTCACTCAATCTAGAAGACCCCGGGGAGAGAGTGGAGGATATGGGAGGCAGAATGGGAACGGAGGTGGAGGGAGGACAACTTGGTGATGGAAATTCCCCTGATTCAATGTTTATATGTAACTGGAATATTACTGTGAATGACATGTAAACAACTATGATTAAAATGAAAAATAAATAAATAAATAAATAAAAGAAAGGCAAAAAAAAACCTTACCTGCTATTCTATCTGATATTACAACAAATTTGACAATGTTATTCTTTTGTGCTTTGTGTTTTGGTTTCCTTTAAGAAATATCATCCTATCACTAGTCATACATATTTTTCTGTTATATATAAAATGTTTTAAATTTGTCTTTTACATTGCTCTAGTTGCATGTTGTTATATTACAAAGCATATCATATTTAATGGCTTAAAAGAATAATATTTATTTGGCTTTTAAATCTCCTATTTTGCCAACTTTTCAGGTGGTTGCTTTTGTCTCTATACTCAATGTCAATGACATAGCTAGAAAACTAGGGGTAGAATCATTCTTTTTTTTTCATGTGCATGGTACTTGACCTCAATCACTCAGCTAGAATCATAGCTATTGTTCCCCAAAAGATTTATATGTGGTCTTATTCTCTTCATGATATTATATTATGTTCAAGTTGAAACCAAGTTTTGATCAATAGCAACAAAAAAAAACAGAAAGAAGACATGGCATATCTTATAATTTAGCTTCTGAAGTTGAAATTCAGTTACCTCTCTTCTCATCCCAAGCAGCTTGCTAATGGCTGGTCATATTCAAAGACAGTCTGTTTCCAGGAACTCAAAATTATAAAGGAAGGTTGTTTTTAATATATATTTTAAAAACTACTACATGCTTTTTAAGTATAGATTAATTTTGAGTTGTTTTATTATATCATGAGGTAGAGCTTATAGTTATCTTCCAAAAATAGATATTCAATTACAAACTGATATGTGACAACATTTTTCCCCTGTTGAATTGTATGGTGTATTCATCTATATAAGTTTTAAGCACTAATAATATTATTTAATTTTTATCTAGACCTTTGTGATTTACAAAGTTATTCATAGTTAAGATTCAGACATCCAAGGTTTCATCAATCATAATACCAGTGTCAACCATCCTCCAACAATGTTGCTAGAGTCGATCTCATCCACTCCTACCCCTGCCCTAGCTTGTCATCATAACAGGCATGCTTTTAAGTTCAGTTGTTTAAGTTTGGATCTCATGATTTTATTGTTGTTGATTCCGTGACTTAGATATCAGTTTTGTCCTTAACACCACCAATGCACCTGAGTCCTCTTGGCCCCTGGGTCATGTTATTTCACATTTGATTTTCCATTAAAATTTTTTCCTTATCCTCACTATACTCTAGGGATAAGAATGTTCTAGATAATCCACCTTTAAACCAATGCATTCCTTCATGAAGTTATTCTAAGTAACATATACAACTGATATCGTCCTGTATTTATCTTTCTTATGTTTTTGTATAACATAATATTTTCAAGTCCCATTCATGTTGCAGTTAGTTATGTGATTGTATTATACCTTACAGCTACATAGTATTCCATTGCACATATATATCACATGTATATTCATATATATCACATATATAACACATCTTTATGATCTACTCATCTATGTTGGACATCTTGATCAATTCGAACTCTTAGTTATTATACTGAATGCTTTGATAAATACTGGTATGCAAATGTCCTTTTGGACATGTTTTTCTGTCCTGGGAATAGCCAAAAGTGGGATTGCTTCGTCAGAAACCAGCTTGATTCTGAGTTTAATGAGAACGCTCCATACTATTTTCCATAGGGATTAAACCAGACAGCAGTGCCACCAGAAGTGGATAAGAGATTCGTTTTTTTTGTTTGTTTGTTTGTTTTTTTGGTTTTTGGGCCACACCCGGTGACGCTCAGGGGTTACTCCTGGCTATTCGCTCAGAAGTCGCTCCTGGCAGGCACGGGGGACCATATGGGGAACTGGGGGATCGAACCGCGGTCCATCCTAGGTTAGCACAGGCACCATATCTCCAGCGCCACCACCCGGCCCCGAGATTCTTTTTTTAACCACATCCCCTCCAAAAAAATTGTTGACAGTATTTTGGCATATGCCCTTCTACTGGTGTAAGATGATATCTCATTGTTTTCCTGATGGGGACTTTCCTAATAATAAGTGATGATGAACACCTTTTTATGTGTTCATCTGGCCATCTATTTTTCTCAGACAGATTGTTCATTTCCTCTTCCCATTTTTGATGGACTTTTTAGATTTTGTAGGGTTAATTTTTGTGAGAGCTTAACATATCCTGAATATCCACCCTCTATGTGGATGTGTTGAGTGTAAATAGTTTCTCCCATTCATTTAATTACCTTTTAGTTCATATTTTCTTTTAGTTTTAGTTTTAGTCCATATTTCAGCCCATAGTTTCTGTTGTCATATATAAAAATTTTAGTTTAATATTGTCCCATTTTTTTTTAGTTTTGATTCAGTAGCCTTTGCCATTGTATTGTATGTTGAAGACCCCTTTGAAGTTTAGGTCAAATTTGTTAAACTTCTATTAAGAACCTCTTTTCAACTTTACGATTTCTCAGTGCAAAGAGGAATAATACACCTTGTTCAGGTAGAACACAGTTCATATCAGGAGGGTGACATTTTTTGCATGTTTGTTTTGTTTTGCTTTTGTTTTGGGGTCACACCTGGCAGCGCTTAGAGGCCACTCCTGGCTCCACACTCAGAAATCGCACCCAGCAGGCTTGGGGGACCATATGGATGCCGGGATTCTAACCACTGTCCTTCAGCATGCAAGGCAAAGATCCTACCGCTATGCTATCTCTCTGGCCCGGGAGGGTGACATTTTAAAGATCATTAAAGGCTATCAACTAAAAGGCCACTATGTGTCTGGAAAACAATTATAAGCATCATTATTTAAAGTATACCATAAAATGCCATGTTTTGAAAGGCATAGCACTAGATCAAAATAGATAATTAAAAACACAAATTTGCTTCAAAGTAGACATATTTCTCAAACAAGATAACTAATATAATCAAATGACATAGGTACCCTCTTATGTTTCTTTTATCAAATTAAGAGTTGAAATATAATTTTAACTTTGGATTTCTTTAATTACTACAAACTGACAAAGATAATTCTTATTTTAAAAAGTAACTCACTTTGACTCATAATGACATATTTATCCTCTTACAATAGTGTTCTGCCTAAAATCTCTGTAATTTGAGACATACTGTTTTTTAAAAGTGAGAAGCTTTCATTTAAACTTCCTCATCTTATCTTTGATTTCAACCAAAGACCTGTATACTAAAACAGTGAGATGACCTCAGAACATAAGTATACAAAGAATAATAAAAAATACCCTCTGTATGGTGCCATGAATAGTATCCAAAATGTAATCCCTTAAATATATTAGATAATTTATTGGGTAAAAATCCATCTGTGAGTGACTGTACCTAAAGCAGGCATTTTTATGAAAAATCTATCCAAGACCCATTTCTGTGTCAGTTTACTTTTAGTAAAGTCAGTTTTAATTTTGAAAGCAGATGCTTAGATGTCTCTGAGATGTTTTAGTGACTTGTAATACAAATAATTTCTCATTGAAGCTAAGGGACACTCTTTCTCTGGGAATTCTTATCATAGAGCAAGAGCTTTTAAATGTTTGGAGGCAAGCAGTGTCCTTTTCAAATTAAATTTTTTCAGTATATGAAGATTTTAAGGACAATTTCCTCCTTGCCAATTTTATAAAAGCACCATTAAAAAATTAAATTACAGATAATTTTTTTGTTTCTTCATCCGTGAGAAGCTGGCACCCTGAGTACAGCAGACATTCCAATGAATGTTCTGCCAACTATAATGGAAATTTGGATAGAACTGAATGGTATAAAATTGTACCTGAGATACTTAGAGAACTCTAAAATTTAATGCTGCACATCCAATGCCAGTGACTACAGCTATGGTTATATATGGAAAGTGATGTGAGTGCATACATTTATGTGTGTATATGTGTTTTATTTCATGGCTACTTTTTTTTTTTTGCTTATGGATCTGGACGTTTGACTTTTAAAATATCTTGTTTATTGGGTCAGCAGTTTCTTTCAGTCAAATGAGATGGGCCAAAGTCCATTAATCACTCACAAACTCACAAAGAAAAATGACAACTTGTCCCAAATAAAAGATTGAGCAGGAATGAATACTAAAATATGTTAAATGTTCTGCTATAACATTTGCCAAATATAATTTATAATACTGACTGAAACTCTCCTTTAGGAATTGCACACTAACATAAAGTAAACAGTATATCTTTGATGCTTTATAAAATGCTTAAAATTATTTTATCATTTTAAAATTTAGAAATACGAGCTGGAATGATTTTACAGTAGGTAAGGCACTTGCCTTGTATGTAACTAACCTGGTTTTCATTTGTTGATGTTGTTGTTGTTGTTGATGGAGGGGAGGATTTGGCCACACCCAGTTACACTCAGGGGCTACTCCTGACTATGCGTTCAAAAATCGCTCCTGATTTGGGGGACCATATGGGACACCAGGGGATGGAACCGCATTTCTTCCTAGGCTAGCGCGGGAAAGGCAGAAGCCTTACCCTTTGCACCACCACTCCAGCCCCATATGTAGCTAACCTAGGATAGATCCCAAGCATCTCATATGCTCCCCAAGTCTGCCAGAAATGGTCCCTAACAGAGCCAGGAGTAAGCCCTAATCACTTGTAGATGTGGCTAATAAATAATTTTTATTTGGAAATATAGAAAAATATTTAAACATTTTTTGGTTTTGGGGTCACACCTGGCGGCACTCTGGAGTTACTCCTGGCTCTGCACTCAGAAATCACTTCTGGCAAATTCGGGAGAACATATGAAGTGCCAGATATTGAACCTGGGTCTGTCCTGGGTCATCTGAGTGCAAGGCAAATGCCCTATCGCTGTGCTATTGGTCAGGAAAATTTTTAAGAAAATTTTTAAGAAAATGGAATGGCATTTGTTTTTTATTACCAAGCACCCAACCACAGCACACAACTTTGAGAATATTGAGCAGTTTAATTCTGGAGATAAATAAAACCCCTATTTTTCCAGAAAATCTATGCTCCACCAGGAAAGATACTTGACATTTTTGGAAGCTGTAGTCATTACACCTTTAAAGATTATTTGGTTATTCTTAAATAATTTAATCCTCCCCTAAATCATAGAACTCTGGTGAAGGTAACTTTGAAATACATTGTGTATGACCAAAGACTAGCAGAAAGCCATATTTCATGTTATTTCATAAGAAATGAGGGCTACATCTGAACACACAATGCAAAGGGTTTTTCGTGGAGAAACAATAACATGAACTGCTATCACACTTAGGGGAGCTGTCTTTAAAGAAACTTTGAAATGAGAACAAAGGCCATGATGCAGGATGACCCATTATAGTGTAACTGATTTAAAGCATCAGGGGTTTAAACAGTCACAATATATTATTTTCAGTAAGTACACTTCTGGAATGTTTCAGTTTAGGTTAAGCATCCTGAAACATGGATTTAATTAAAGGAGCCCTTCAGATAATTATGGGACTGATTTTCAAAGGCATGCTAGATGATTAAGATTCCTAGTAACATTCTGAGCTTCATCATTAAAGCCTGATTCTGAAAGGGTTATCCTTGGAGAATTTGCCATTTTCTAAGAACTAAAGAAATTTCCTGGCTGAACATCAGAAAGTCCAAAGTTAAGATATAGAGTATCTTTATCTCAAATATTATCAACTTTTAGCAACATTTAGGAGTCTTTTAGGAAGGGCTCAGAAGATAGGGCTAAGTTGGACCTGTCAAGACATGATTGTGAAGAAACCTGCAGAACATTTTAGGACCACTCCCACAATTTTATCAGAGAAAAAAAAACTCAAATAGATCCTCAACCCCCTAAAATATCTCTGCTACAAAAAGCCTGCATATCTTCCAGGAAAGAGGAAAACAAACCACTTGATTCAAGAAAGAAGATAGTATAATTTCTATCTAAATCTACCATTTAACTCTTAACAATATATAGATTTAGAATATACCTAATAAAAATAATTTTGGTACATGTAAATAACAAATAGTAGACATACATGTGTTTGAGTATATAATCAGCATGGGGCTGGAGTGATAACACAGCCATAGAGTGCTAGCCTTGCACTCAGTTCAGCTGATGGGGCAAAACTCAGGTTTGATCCCCAGCATCCTGTATGGTCCCCGGAGCCTGCCAGGGGCAATTTCTGAGCAAAGAACCAGGAGTGACCTCTGAGTACAGCCAGATGTTCCCAAACCCCTCCAGAAAAAAAGAATATATAATCAACAGTATATTATTTATTTATTTATTTGTTTATTTATTTGTGGGGCTATTATTGAAGATGCCCAGATTTTCCTGGCTCTGCTCAGGTGTGACACCTGGTGATCAAGGGACCATAAGGAGTGTCCAAGATTCAAGCTAGCATTGGCAAGACTTAAAGCAATTTTCTTAAACCTTGTAGAATAATACATGTATACATGTAGAATAATACATGACCCAACCATGTATATCTAAATGGATATCAAAAATGAGAATAACCTTGGCATTCTGGAACCTCTCAATTATCTCTGGATATGAGATTGCCTGGCCTGCTGCTTAGCAGTACATGTAAACAATCAAAGGTAGCCAGTTGTATTACATACTGATGAACTCAAATATGGTACTGTGAACTAATCTACAGCGCAGCAAATATTTACACCACCTAAGAGGCCAGGGATGAAAGACTCAAGAAAGAAAAAAGATGCTAGATGTTATAGAGCCTATAATGCTTTGTGAAGAAAGAAGACAAACAAGCAACAGAAAGGGAGACATAAAACTAAGCACTATCAGATGTCTTTGATGTGAGACAATGGAATAATTTATGTCATTTGCTGTAGAAAATGTTTAACTATGTTCTAACCATGAAGAATTATACAATTTATATTAATGAGTATTCTTCAAAATTCACCCTCCAGAGGTCAGGATCTTACTTTATTTTTAATTGCTTTATTTAAGCACCTCATATATGTTAAATTGTTGATTGTTGGGTTTTCATCATTACAATGTACACCATTCTTCACCACTGCCCCATTCCCATCATGGATGTCTCCCATTTCCCTCCTGGAACACTCCCACATGCTGTAGGGCAGATACTTTTCAGGCAATATGCTTCTCTCTCTTTCTCTCTCTCTGTCTGTCTCTCTCCTCCTCTCTCTCTGTCTGTGTGTCTCTCTCCTTTTTGACACTGTAGTTTGCTCTGTTGTTAATGGAGGGATGCCTTGCCTGTTAGTTTCACCACTTTCAGCACTGAGTTCTTATCCAGAGTGATCAGTTCCAATCATCATATTAGTATGAAGACAGACTGGAGATACAGTAAATTGGGTACACTTGCCTTTCATTCACCCAACATGAATTCAATTCTTGGCATTCGATCTGGTTTCCAGACCACATAGAATGGAATAAGTACCAAGAACTGCCAAGTGTGGCACAAAAACAAACACAAAAATAATAATAATAGAAATTTAAAAAAATAACCAAGTAAGACTCTTTTCTGCCTCTTTTCTGCCGAGCCAGCTCTGAACAACAAGGAACCTCTCCAAGACCAGCACCTGGTAAGCACCTGACTCACGTGGGGCCAATCGAGCCGGGCGATTGGGCACCCAGAGACTTTAAAACAACACCAGCCAGGTGCTCTGCCTCTTTTCTGCCTCTTTTCTGCCGAGCCGGCTCTGCACAACAAGGGACCTCTCCAGGACCTGCACCCAAATGCATCTTTGTTCTCATAATTAAAAATAAAAAAATTAAAAAAGAAAAAAAATAACCAAGTAAGTTTAAGACAACTGAAAAGATATAAATAGAATGTGTAATGTTTTATCATGTTGGATAAAAAATAAGGACGGAGATATAGTACTGGAATTAAAGTACTTGGTTTACCTGCACTCAACACAGTTCAACCATTGGCACCACCTGGTTCCCAAAAATCACTAAGTGCAGACTTGAGGGTCCCCAAATGTGGTTAGGGTGGCCTGTTTAATTTCCACTGCAGGGATCTGACAGTACTGCATCCACAGACCTTAGCATTGAATGGTTAGTCTGGCTGGCAAATATTCTCTAAGATTTGTTCTGGTAATGGACCCCTCTAAGCCCTGATTACCACTTGGGATACTTTTTTCAAAATAAATAGTTTTATTATTGTAAAGATGAATTAATCTAAATATTATTGAACTACATATAAAATCGTATAAACAGTTCCTATGAGTGAGATAATTTTATTATTATTTAAAAGAATGATATGCTAGAAATATGTGTTTGTATAGACATTTTCAATCCCTTTGGGTAAATGCTAAAGAGCTTAATTTCAAGAGTATATGTAGAATATATTTAGATTTGTAAAAGTCTATTAGACTGTCTTGCTAAGTGGTTGTATAATTTTGTATCCCCTATTAGGAGTTTTCTTTGTTCTATACTCTCATCTGCATTTTATGTTTCCATTATTTCTATTTTAGTTATTCTTATAGATATGAAATAGAAATTACTATTCCATCTTTTGTAAACACTTATGCACATATATGCACAATAATAATTTTAAATTAAGGATAGTAAATTATCACCTTTTGAAACCTTCAAGAGATAGAAGATTTTGAGTTAAACTTGAATTCCATCACACTGAGTGAGAAGAAAACACTGCAATGATAAACTATTTTCATGACAACTGAAGTGACCATAATAGGTGGACATAGCTGTGGGTTTGACTGATATATAGTACTATCTGATAAAAACTATTAAATATAAATTGTTTACATGATCTAACTAAATGTACCATTTCATTGCCATTTTGCATTTATTCTGTGAATAATCTCCATATTGGACCAGGGATATAATTCATTAGCAGAGCATATGCCTAACATGTAAGAGGCCCTGGGTCTAATCTTCTTTACCCCCCACAAAAAAACAAGCTCCTTATGTTTTTAGGATCCTAACAGAACATTTTATTCCATGGCACAATCTTTTTTTCCTTCCCCAATGAGGTACAAATTTAAAACGAGTATACAACATTTTCTTGAAAGAATTCAAAAATTTGTCTTGAGTTGCAGATGCAAAAAAAATTAAGATTGTTTAAACAAATGTCTCATTTTCCACCTGAGACAAAATATTAAAAAATGATCCAATATGAATCATTTACAGTAAAGCAGCCCCCCAAATACTATTTCCACCCTTCTGTCAAATCATTGTGTTTCTTGAAATTAACTGTTCAACAGTAGTCTCTCATTTGCAAATTCTACTGATGAAAGTTGGGGATATTCAGGAGTAAATCCCACTCACTTATACCAAATCTTAACTTCTATTCTGAAATACGAAAGCTCTATTTCCCTTCAAAATGATAAAACTTCTATTTATAGCATGAAAATTAATAGCTAAAATTCCTTCTCCAACAGATTTATGTTCATAATAATTCATGTTCAGATGAGTCAGTCTCCCTTTATGTTACTTTTATTTTCTAGACATTTTTATACGTTACTTTATGAAATTTTGAAGTTATAGTTTACTTAATAAAGATAATAGTTTACTGTAGGTTTTCTCCTGGTAATTAAAAATGTTGACTACAAAATGAAAGCAAAATTATATCTAAAAAAAAAAAAAAACAGTGACAGCTATTTTCTTATTTTCTTACTTAAAGAAAAAACAATCTAAATAAACATCAAAATACATTATAAGAAATATAACAAGGTCCAACCACAATCATGTTTGTAACCAAGGTGTTTAAATAAAAAATATTATTAAAAAATAGAAATCTAGGGGCCGGGCTGTGGCGCTGGAGATAAGGTGCCTGCGCTAACCTAGGACGGACCGCGGTTCGATCCTCCGGTTCCCCATATGGTCCCCCGTGCCTGCCAGGAGCGACTTCTGAGCGAATAGCCAGGAGTAACCCCTGAGCGTCGCCGGGTGTAGCCCAAAAACCAAAAAAAAAAAAAAAATAGAAATCTATCAACAAGATAAAATTAATGTGCTCAAATATAAAACTGCTGATGATTAGAATTTTTCTTTTTTTTTTATTTTGGGTCACACCCAGCGGTGCTCAGGGGTTACTCCTGGCTGTCTGCTCAGAAATAGTTCCTGGCAGGCAAGGGGGGACCATATGGGACACCGGGATTCGAACCAACCACCTTTGGTCCTGGATCAGTTGCTTACAAGGCAAGCGCCGCTGTGCTATCTCTCCGGGCCCTGATTAGAATTTTTCACTAGAAAAGTATATAGATAATTTCTATGGCTAACTCATAAGAAGTTAAAAATTATAAACAAATAAGGAGCCAACAAATTGCTGTGAGCAAATGCAGATGGTTCAATGTGTGAAATATTAGTACTATAGAAACCTATGTAGGGGCTGGAGAGATAGCATGGAGGTAGGGCATTTGCCTTTCATGCAGAAGGATGGTGGTTCAAAGCCGG
>PVKC010019727.1:0-18954 GCA_004027635.1 Crocidura indochinensis
CCCATCAAGACCCCCAGCACCCCCAAGTAAGAGAGCAGGCTTCGCACATGGGGCTTCCCAAAACCCCAAGCTGGAAAGGAAAATATAATTGTTATATTTTAACTTTTGCTTTAGAAATTGACATTTCATAAACATCAAACACTATTTTATAGGTGTTATGGTTCCATGTCTAGAAAAATATCATTAACAATGTTTGATACTATCTTTATAAATAGATAGGTTGATGAAATGGGGTTGCTCCATTATTTTAACTTTAACTTGACCAAATTCTAAACATCTACAACATTTTGAACCTCATGTCATCATAACTCATGTTGATGATGGATTGGTAATTCTCCAAGAAGTTGTACAGATGACCACATTCACATGAAAATGGTTTCACTTATTTTTGAGATGCAAAGTAAAACCACAGTGAGATATCTCACATCTGTGAGACTGGCTGGTATCAAAGAGATTGGATATAAGTGTTTGGAAGGATTTGGAAAAACAGGATCTCTGATCACTCTTACTGGAAATATAAATTGTCTTGCCTCTATGGAAAAGGGTATGGAGGTTATTTTAAGAAGATGGGATTGGGAAATAGTACAGTGTTCAAGGACCCAAGCTGTGTACCTGCCCGAGTTGAATATCTTGCCCTGCGTAGATATTTATATGGGTGTGACCTTAATGCCTCTGCCATTGAATGAACAGCATGACCTGGGGAATGCATGGCATTGTAGGGTCTGAGAAGCCTTCAGACTGCCCCAAGGCCTTAGCATTGAGCCTTTTGACTAGGTTGGCTGCATATTGCCAGAAGTGGCTATAGGCTCCCCTGAGCACTGCTTGGAGATCCTAACACAGAAAGAAAATTTCATTCTATCTAGTAATGCCACTTTGAGGCATACAGCCACTAGATATGAGGATACAAATTTAAGAGAATATTTGCATCTCAGTGTGCATTACATTATTCACTTAGCCAGAAATATGAAATCAACTTAAATATTTATCAACAATGACCAAATAAAAATATTGGAATATTAGATACCCAATAGAATACTACCCTGCCATTTAAAGAGTTAAAATCATGCTTTCCCTCTCTTTGGGAGGGGCCATAGCTAATGTTCAGGGCTGAATCCTGGCTCTATGCTTAGCAATCACTCCTGGTGATACTTAGGGGATCAGGAATTTAACCAAGGTTGGTTGAGTGCAAGTACCTTAACCCTCTTATTATCTTTCCAATCTGAAACTGTGCCTTTTGAGGCAAAACAGATAGATTTAATGTAACTATATTAAGTAAAATAAGTAATTGAAGGATAGTTATCAGATAGATTTATTCATGTCTGGGAGATAAATTACCAACTAAAATGGATTGTCAAAAAACAAAGCTAGCTCATAGATTCAGGGAAATGTTGGTAGTTCCTAGAGGAAAGGGGGTAGGTGGGAAGGAGTCATGGGGTCTATTATTGGTAGTGATCTGGCAATGGAACTTTGGTTGTGGGTGTGGTAAGTATAATATACACTTAGAGGTATAAAGCTAGACTCCTGAAATTCCACAACCCCAAAACATAAAGGATTATAGGCACTTCTTTCTCTAGACATTATTTTTCTAAATATTTGCCTTAATGTGGTGGCTCATATCAAACCCATGTTGTCCATAGCTACTACTTAAATACCTATTCTTGACAAATAACATAAGTAATTTGCTTGCAAACACAGTAGACAGATAACAGTCCATACATAGTTTCCTAAGAGTATAGTGTAAGGACCTGTTGTAAGTTGCCATGAAACTCCTTTAAAGTGTGAAAATGCTCAAGAAAACCTATCACTTAACCAGTGAAGAGGGCCCCCTCATGGTAAGGAAGACCAGGGAAAAGAAAATGGAAAATGCTGCTTTTTGAATGACAACAACAAAACTCACGTAAAAAATGAAATATACTGAAATTTTTATCATAAAATATCAAAATAGTCTTGATTGTTTTAGTTTGGCCTGAGGCCTTTCTTATGTAACATTTTATTTTTACTTATTTTTGACACTATGCAAGAGACCCGATGAGTCAGGCTGCAACATCTTTGTTTTCATTTTCAAAGACTTACCCAGCCCAAAGTGACACTTGCACATGATGTGATCTAGTCTTTTTTCTCTGGGTTTACTCAAGGCTAATGCAACCCCTTCATAGGTCCTTCTAGCTGATTTAAACATAAAGAATTTTAGTCATTTATGGAAAATTTCTCATGCCAGTTTATATTTGAAAAAATGAGTTGCAGCTGTTCTGGCTTTCCTAATCTCCCCTGGAGTGACTGATGTGGCAGTAATGGCGACTCCAAACTTTCTCTTCTAGGTAGCGAACAGGGGAAGTCAGACACTATTAATAATTGCTTAATAAGTTCATATCAATATCCCTATATACACATACATATGTGTTTTTTGTTTATATCATTTTATTTATATTAAATTGTATTATGGAAATGGGATTGAGTTAGTATTTAAAAATTTCTTTCATGATAGCATGTAATTAATGTTGCATGAATGTGAAGAAATAAAAGTAATAAATAGCCAATACAATTCTCTGAATAAATCTTCATGTTTCACTATTTTTATAATAATTTTTATTTTGACCAAAGTGGCTTATATATCTTTCACAGTAATATTTTAGGTACATATTAGCATTGAATCAGAGGAATTCCCATTCCCAAAGTTGTCCTCCCTCTACCCCCCATTCCCATCCTGCATCCCATATCCCACACAGGCTGCCAGTGTAAGTGGTCCCCTCTGTGTCTAGCTTACTACTTAGTGATCATACAACTGTTTGGAGTTGGTACCCTCCATTATTTCCCCCTCAATTTGAGAGGCGGAACTAGATAGTTCAAGTTATATGGTTCTGTTTGTGTTTCACCATTTTTTTTTTTTTTTGGTTTTTGGGCCACCCCCAGCGGTGCTCAGGGGTTACTCCTGGCTATCTGCTCAGAAATAGCTCCTGGCAGGCACGGGGGACCATATGGAATGTCGGGATTTGAACCAACCACCTTAGATCCTGGATAGGCTGCTTGCAAGGCAAATACCACTGTGCTATCTCTCCGGCCCCAATGTTTCACCAGTTTTTAATTTAAAAAATATGTTGCTTAATTTGTGACATATAATTCATATATATATGACTATGCATTTGCTTATATTAAAATTGAGGCCATATAGTTATAACAGTGTTACTTTTTATGCTCCGGAGGTTCAAAGTTATATTCATTACCGGCCCAGACTCCCTTTTAGTCTGCCTCTTTGTCACTGTACATTTTGGTAATCACAGTTACATATGCAAAGTCTAAGGTTTGTTGTCTACTCCTTTGCTTTGTTGATTATTTTTTATGTACTACATATGAGTGAGATCATCTAATATTTGTCCTCTGTTTGATTTACTTCACCTATTATGACTCCCGTTGGTTCCACTCAAGTTGTACCAAAAGGCTGGATTTAATCTTTACTGATAGTTGAGTAGTAGTTCACTGTGCATAGCATATACTGCACATGTGCCCACTCTGTTTGGACATAAATTTTTTCCATATCTTGGTTATTTAAAACTGCACTGCAGTGAACATAGATGTGTATGTATGTTTACAGGTAAATGTTTTTATGTTCTTGGAATAGATGTCAGGAATAGAGTTGCTGGATCACAAGGGAGTTCTATTTTTAATTTTTTGAGAGTTCTTCATGCCATTTTCTGTAGACTGAGCCAATAGCATATACATATATTTAATCCAAACAAAGAACTGAAACATGTATTTGTTTTTTTTGCTTATACTTATGTAATCTTAGTTTTGGACCTGTGCTCCTATTGATATTTATATTAAATATCAATATATTGCTATAAATCACACCATTTTACTTTTAGGATTTTCAAAACCCCAAAACTCACAGGCCAGATATTGAATTGGAGTGCATAAATTTATACATGACATTTAGTAATAGTGATTTATTTAAGGATAAAGATGTAGCATAGGAACTCATTCGTGTATTCTAGTTTACATCCATGGCATATGATAATATATGCTAATACTTAGATAAATTATTATCTACTTTCCTTATTAGAAAATATGAAATAATCAATTAAAGACGATCAAATTTAAGTTCTCATTTCAAAGCATAAAGACAGAATCATAATTGGCCAAGAATAGTGTAAAATATGCTTGTGAATGAATTTGTTTAGATGTAGACAGAGTAAGTGTGAAGATTGAAACCTAATTCTGAAACAATGACAAACCGGCATTTACCCGCTCTTATTTATCTTCTTCTATTAATTTAAGCTTCATTGGCCATTCTATTTTCTATTCAAGGGAGGATGTAAGAGGAATATAAAATAATGAAGGTTTATTCAGGAAAGTATAATACTCATTAATCACATCACATACCAGTTGCACTGCTTAGACTATGTAGAACCCTGAACATCTTTGGAAAAAAGGCATTTTTCTTCCCCTTAAGGGGAAAATGGAAACATTTATTTTAGAATAGGTGCTTTTATTCAAGGAGATTTGCTTCTTTTGAAAACTTAAATGTACTTTATAATTTTAAATATCATCTATCAGAGTTAAAAAGAATTTCTAAAGTAATGCAACCTTAAAACGTCATTTTTTTTCTTGAACATTTTGAATGAATAGAAGGTATTTCTCTTTTTACTACTTATGACTGCCTATCTTTAAGAATATAGTCTCTTCAAGCACATTGTTTTGTGAAAAAAAAATAAAAGAAATGCATTATGTTGGCCCAACAAAGGTGTTAGAGAATCATATGTTCAATAGATGGAAGGTCAAAGGAGTGAAGCAAATGTTGGGCATGCAGGATTCTTTGCCCAATTCCTGGCAGCACATATTTCACACCACCAGTATCATCATTCTCTGCATCACCCTGGTGCTGTCCCCCAGCACTGCTGAGGGTGTCTCTACTAGAAGTAAGTAAACAGAGCAAGGGGGGTGAGAGATGGCTAAGCAGTCAGGGGTGTCAGGACCTTTGGATCTCCAATTGCTGCTGGATATAGTTGTGGGGGCCCAAAAGAATCACCCTCTGGTTTCTAGTCCACCCCCACCTCAGGTTCCAAGCAACCCAGATCAATGTGCTTGAGCAATGACCCACCCTGACTGGTTGGCTGAGTATCCCTGGGGATGACTTCCAGTCTCCCTAGCACAGCTTGACAGGTACCAAACAAATAAACAAGCCCACAGCATAACAGTGACTACTAAAAACAAAGGATGTTATATGTTGGGGGGAGCAATAGACAAGAAATATGTGGGGGGGGGACACTGTTTTTCATTCTTATTCGAAGCCAACTGGAACAGCTCCTGTTTCCATGGCAGTGGAACAACTGATTTACATTCTCCTTCACGACTTTTCTTGCCTTGGTTGAATGACATAAAGGGTATTTGTCCAATTCATTGCTCCCAGGAGAGTTGATTTCCTATTAAATCTGCAGTTAGAAACCTAGTCTATTTTTTTTTAAATAAAGATAAGTTAACACTGTCTACTCTGTGCCAATACAAAGGCCTAAAATAGAGAGCTTTGTAGAATATTTCAGTGACATGGCTTTTATAGTTGAGGAAAACGTAACTCTTTGTGTGCCTGTAAATATTTGCATTTGTTTACTACTCTTAGGAGCCTGGTTTTCATTTTATTCTTTTTGCTTGTTTGTTTGTTTGTTTTTGGGCCACACTCAGTGATGCTCAGGGTTCCGTGCTCAGAAATTGCTACTGGCTTGGGAGATTATTTGGGGCAGATCAGTGGAATAGATGAATATTCAGAGAATGTTCCCCAGACATACAATTACTTAATCTTTGCTAAAGGGGCAAGAAATGCAAAATAGAACAAGAAAAGCCTCTTCAACAAGTAGTGTTGGGACAACTGGCCAGCCACATGCAAAAAAGCAAACACGGACCTGTATCTAACACCTTGCACAAAGGTCAAATAAAAATGAATTAAAGACCTTGATATCAGACCTAGAACCATAAGGTATATAGAAGAACACATTTTGTAAACAAACAAACAAACAAACAACTCCATGACATTGCGACTGAAGGCATTTTCAAGGCGGAAACACCATTGTCCAAACAAGTGGAAACAGAGACAAACAAACGGCACTACATTAAATTGAGAAGCTTCTGTATCTCAAAGGAAATAGTTACTAGGATACAAGGCCACCCAAGGAATGGGAGAAACTCTTCACCTAATATCAATCAGATAAGGGGCTAATATCTAATATAAACAAGGCATTGACAGAACTCAACAAGAAAAAAATTTAACCTCATCAAAAATGGGGTGAAGAAATGAATAGACACTTCCTCAAAAGAAAAATACAGATGGTCAAAGACACACACAAGAAAGTGCTCATGGGGCCGGAGAGATAGCATGGAGGTAAGGCGTTTGCCTTTCATGCAGAAGGTCATCAGTTCAAATTCCGGCACCCATATGGTCCCCTGAGCCTGCCAGGAATGATTTCTGAGCATAGAGCCAGGAGTAACCCCTGAGCGCTGCCGGGTGTGATAAAAAAAAAAAAAAAAAAAAGAGAGTGGGGCCCGGGAGATAGCTTGGAGGTAAGGCGTTTGCCTTTCATGCGAAAGGTCATCAGTTCGAATCCCGGTGCCCCATATGATCCCCCATGCCTGCCAGGAGCAATTTCTGAGCATGGAGCCAGGAGTAACTCCTGAGCACTGCCGGGTGTGACCCCCCCCCAAAAAAAAAAAGAGAGAGAGAGAAAGTGCTCCACATCACTAATCATCAGGAGGAAGATCAAATCAAAACAACAGTGAGCTAACATAGAGACACCACCAAGAACAAGTGCTATCGGTGCTGGAAGGAATGTGGGAAGAAAGAAACTCTCGTTCACTGCTGGTGAGAATGCTGTCTAGTCCAGCCTTTATTGAAAAAAAAATGGAGATTCCTCAAAAAACTGGAAATAGAGCTCCCATGTGATCCAGCTATATCACTCTTAAGGATATACCTGAGGAACACAAAAACAAAATACAAAAATGGCCTCTGGACACCTATGTTCATTGCAGCTCTATGTACAATAGCCACAATCTGGAAACAACCCAGGTGCCCAACAACAGGTGAGTGGCTAAAGAGACTTTGGTAAATATACACAATGGAATATATATAGTTGTCAGAAAAAATGAAGTAATGAAATTTTTCCTTTACATTTTTGGACATGGAAACAAACTACTATGCTGAGTAAAACTAGTCAGAGGATGAAAGAAACACAGAATAGTCTCACTCATCTGTGGGATTTAAGAAAAATAAAAGATAGTATTTTAATAATACCCAGAAACAATAGAGATGACGTTTGAAAGGACCAACCCACAATATGAAGCTTACAACAAAGACTGGTGACTGTAGTTAGAAAAATCTGTATCAACAACTATCATGATAGTGATAGTGGGTGAGAGAAATAAAATGTCTGCTTTGAAGACAGTAGGATTGGGGGAGAAGGGAGGGCATTGGAGGTGGGAAGTTGGCACTGGTGAAAGGAGGTGTATTTTTTTTTGTTTGTTTTTTGGGCCACACCCAGTGACGCTCAGGGGTTACTCCTGGCTATGCGCTCAGAAGTTGCCCCTGGCCTGGGGGACCATATGGGGCACGGGGGATTGAACCCTCGGTCCGTCCAAGGCTAGCACAGTAAGGCAGGCACCTTACCTCCAGCGCCACCGCCCGGCCCCAGGAGGTGTATTTTTTATACCTAAAACCTAACTACAAACATGTCTGTAATTATAGTCTTTAAATAAATATGTTAATAAAAATAAAAACATAAAACAAACATCTCATTTAGGCTGTGCTAAATGAAAGTTGTGTGCCTGATGGGCAGGTCAGTCATGGAAAGTGAAGGGAAAGCCTGCTCAACCATTAATGAACCTGTAATTTCCCAGAACAATGAGATCAGCACCTCACACATCCTGTGAGCATCACACAATTGACTGGCAAAATACAGAGATCATCTATTACTTGGGGGCAACTTTTTAATTTGTGTCATTTTCATCACTCCAGTGCTGATGACTTTGTTTAACTGGGCCCGTTGTGTTGCTGCCGCCTTGTCTATGGTATCAGAGGAATTTCCCTATTTAATGTTTACAAATATGGAGTTTCTTGATTCAGTGAGACTGCTGGGAATTTTGTTCAAATGACTCTACTCAGGCATACTTATTTCTTATTTTTGTTTGTTTGTTTTGGCCACACCTGGTGATGATCAGGAGCTACTCCTGGCTATGTGCTCAGAATTCACTCCTGGCTTGAGGGGCCATATGGGATGCTGGGGATTGAACCCAGGTCTGTCCTGGGTCAGATGTGTGCAAGGCAAATGCCCTACCGAAGTGCTATTGCTCTGGTCCCTATACTTATTTTCTAAGCGAAGGATCTAGGATCTTAGCACAGAAGACAGAGGTGCCATGAGAGTTGTTAGCAAATTTCTTAGACTGTCACGTGAGAGATAACTCAATAACGGAACCAGACAAAATGCAACTTGTGTTCATTATAGACATCCACATCGCATGACTGGGAGGACATTTTGGGGACCAGGGAAGTCATTTCCAGTGTTCAGTTGTTAGAGTAGAATCATGCTTTTAGCTCTTCTTTGTCATTTCTTTGGAGGATTCTAAGCCTGGTGCAAAGAACAGACTATTCTACCAAGATAATACAGCAGTTGTCAGTGGATGCTTTCCCTCTCCCTGTCATGCCTCCAGGGCATATCATTTTATTTTGGGGGTATAAAAGATAATATTGCAGGAAGGTGACTAGAAAGTGCAAGAGCAGAGTAGATATCTTAGTAGGTGGGTTGTTTTCTAAACTATGGTACAGGAGTGGTTCTCTGGGTTTCCCCAGAGTGACTACAGCAACACTACAGATATCCCTATTCATGGCCCGGCTAGCTCCCACACCTAGAGAGAGCCTAGAACTGGGTTCAGGCTGCTTCCGAGGGTGGAACACCAACTTCTTATGTCTTTTCTTCCTCTCTCTTAAGCCAGTCCCTATTGGCCCTTACTCAAGCACAAGCAGTCTGCACACTCCATTCATTTTCTCAGAAAATGGATTATTTATAAGAAGAAATTTATTTATTATAAGAAGAAATTTATCTATTTATAAGAAGAAAATAGACAGTAGAAACCACACAAAATCATGGGAGCCTCCCTTCAGTGTTGGGATGGTACAGTATCTTCCATGCTTCTCTTTGCAACAAGGACATTTCTGGAATCTCATTACCAAGCAGGCAGGGGTTTTTATCTGTAACTCCCACTCCCACGGCAGGTGAGTTCAGGTGATTTTGGGAAAGACTCATTTCCACCAGAAGCTTATGACAGTCCTCCAGTCCTCCTTTCTTTTTTTTTTTTTTTTTGGTTTTTGGGTCACACCCGGCAGTGCTCTGGGGTTACTCCAAGCTCCATGCTCAGAAATTGCTCCTGGCAGGCACGGGGGACCATATGGGGCACCGGGATTCGAACCAATGATCTTTTGCATGAAAGGTAAACGCCTTACCTCCATGCTATTTACCGGGCCCCATGACAGACCTCCTTTCTAGCATCTGTGTCAGCATTGGTTATTCTTGCTCTATGTGATGTGGTGTGAGATGATATCTCATAGTTGTTTTGATTTGCATCTTCCTAATAATTAAAATGTTGAACTTTTTTTATATGTCCTTTGACTATTTGTATTTTCTTTGAGAAAGTTTTTAATTCATCTTCATTTTTTGATGGGGTTAGATTTTTTCTTAAACTCTTTCAGTGCCTTATATATTTTACTTATTAACCTCTTATCAGATGGGTATTAAGTGAGTAGTTTCTCCCATTCTATGGGCATTCTTTGGATCCTGGCCACCATTTCTTTTGAAGTACAGAAGCTTCTTAGTTTAATGTAGTCCTGTGTATTTATCTTTGTTTCTACTTGCTTGGATAGTGGTGTTTCAACTTTGCAGATGCTTTTAGCTTCAATGTCATAGAGTGTTCTATGTTTTCCTTTGTGTTCCTATGGTTTCAAGTCTTACATCAAAGTGCGTTTTGATTTGCCTTTTGTGCATGGTGTTAAAAAGAGGTGTGAGTTCATTTCTTTGTATGTAGCTGACCAGTTTTCCCAAGAGCACTTGTTGAAGGGGCATTCCAGGTTCTATTTTGTGTTTCTTGCTCTTTTATCAAAGAATAATTGATACCTGAGGATATTTAAGTCGATGCCATAGTTATTCATTGAAAAGACTTTCTGTTCCCTGTCAGATTCAGTGCTTATGACTTTGTCAGGATTATTTCAAACATGTAAATGTGAATATATTTGTGGACACTCCATTATGTTGCAATGCATTCCTTACCTATATACCAACATCACACTCTTCAAGATTTTTTAATAATTAGTGTTAATCCTCATGCCCTATTCCTTTTCAACATTTTGGTTTCTTTCAGACATTTAGAGTTTTTACATAAATATTAATTAATTGTATATGATTGCACAACTGGAAATGATCAATTTCACAAAGAAGTTGGGCTTTTCTTAGGTTAACAGGAGTCACTCTGGGTGTGTGGTAGTAGGGAATTTTGTGGTTGTGTAGATAGAACCCAGAGCCTCCAAAGGGGGGAGCTCATTCATAAAGCAAAGTATGCATTCCAGCTGTATGTATCATTTCTTCAGTCCCATATTAGCAAACATTAACCCTTTTTATTATTTTCATTCTTGATTCCTTTTGAGGTTCCCTAGTAATGGTTGATAGAATCAATGAGATCACTTTTACTTTTTTATTTTCTCTCATAACAAAATGTTTAAGACTTTCACAAAAGTTCTGAGAAAATTACCTTCTCTTATTTAATAATTAGATTTTAATTTTTTTTTTTTGGTTTTTGGGCCACACCCAGTGATGTTCAGGGGTTACTCCTGGCTATGCGCTCAGAAGTCGCTCCTGGCTTGGGGGACCATATGGAAACTGGGGGATCGCACCTCGGTCCATCCTAGGCTAGCACAGGCAAGGCAGGTACCTTACCTCCAGCGCCACCGCCCGGCCCCGATTTTAATATTTTGACTCTATTGACTCTATTCTATTTGACTCTATTCTTTCATTTTCAAATAATTATTAATCCTAGATTTGTCCCTTACTTCACTATTAATTCAGTGTTTTTTAGACTCTTGTTGAAAAAATTAGATGTTTCCTAAAGGGCTATTTGATCAAATAACCAGAGGCATTTTCCTCAAAAGAAGATGTCCAGGTACTTAAATTCATTCCCCCATTTCACTTAGCACAGTGCCAGATAAATAAATAAGTACTCAGAAAATACCTGCTAAAATAATGAATGCTGTAGTGTGTTTAGATACTTCCTTTTACTTATTCTCTGAAAAAATTTAGGTCTAATTTTTTAGTTTTCTTTGACTTCCAGAAGGTTGCCTGTGCTTGCCAATCTTTGTAGGAGTTGAGTGGGTTCTGTCAGAAATTGGTATGCTTCTTCCTCACCCCAAATGTTTCATAGAGGTTCTCTGAGTCTAGGCAGAAGGAAGTTGGGGAAGAAACAAACAACTAACTCCATAAGTATATTCAAGATCATCAGTGTAAGAGGACATGAGGATATGCAGACTTACTGCGCCAAACATGAACTTTGTCTCTGTAGCACATTCTGGATTCCTTGTTCCCTATATCCTAGGTGTCTATTGAAGTAAATTTCTTGGCTCTCTGTTGATTAGTGGTTTAGCTAGAAACCATTCATGGAACTTTCATATGCTGTCTGTGGAATCCTGTGTTCCTTGGTGAGCAAAGACAGGAGAAATTTGCCATGGTCTGGTTTTCCACCCTCATTTCTGAATTTAATGGCAGTGGTGAAGTATCCTTACTTTGTATTTTGATTCCTGAAGGAGTGTTCTGACTTGATTTATTTTTGGGATGAACTCATGAAGCTCTCTTCTGGTGTCCAGGACTAAGTTGACATTTCCAGTTGGAATATCCCTTTCATCCCTTCGATGGGATTTTGGAAGGAAAGCAAGATGGATATGTTCATGTAACCTCTTTCCCAGAAGTTACATTGATTTTCTTTTTTCTCATTTGAAGCATTATAATTTTCAAAACTGTTATTGACTTGATTTCATGCAGATACTTCAATACCACACCCTCTACTTCCCTCTACCATTGTCTCAAGATCTTCCTTCAAACCCCCCACTTGGAAAGTCCAGTCTGCAAACCAGTTTCCAGAGTCTGTTGTCTTTGACCACTTGTTATTCCCATGCTATATTTCCTTAAGTCCCACACAAGAGAGAGATAATTTTGTATCTGCCACTTTTCTTCTAGCTAACTCCACTTAACATGGCATTCATCTGTTTCATCTACATAACATATAGAGCAAATTGCATAATTTCATCTTTCCTTAAATACACATAGTATTTCATTGTGTATATATACCACAATTTCTTTATATGGTCATGTGAATTTTATTTGATTTACTTTTACCTTTGGGACATACCCAGTTGTTCTAGAGTTTACTTTTGTTGTGTGCACAGGGATCACTCCTGTAAGGGCTCAAACTAAGGTCAACAATGTGCAAGACAAGCACCCTATCTTAATACTATCTCTCTGACCTTATCACATAATCTGTTCTGGAACACTGCATTATTTCCAGATTTTGGCTATTATGAATAGTGCTGCAGTGAACATAGAAGCATTGATATCTTTTTGAGCTAGTGTTTTCAGACCTCTATGTAGATTTTAAAATTGACACAACATATTATTTTATAACTTGAAATTGAGATAAAATTATGAGCTTCCCTTCAGTTCCTAGCTGTGTCAGAATCACTGAAAGAAGGGCTTTAATCCAGTTAAAAAGGGCTTTAAACTCAAAGTTTGGTCCTATTGATAAGACCCATATTTCAAATCAAGTATTATATGGGCTCATAGATTAAAATGTGCCTTGCAAATTTTTTTCTTTCACAAATGATTACTTTGCTTCTGAAAAAAACATAGAAGTGCCAGTAACTTTTGCCAAAGCATGGACATATAGGGAACCTCATCTGATAGACTGGGAAAGGAAATAGTATTTTCTATTGGTTTTGTCTAGTCATAAAAAATGGAGGGTCAAGTGACTAGCAGAATCATCAGCAAAAGGATAAGATAAATTTAATTTGAAGAGAAGGAAAATGTCCTGTGCTGATTTATCAAAGGAAATAAATGAGATACCTTGTAAAGTTCTCTCACTAGGACAAGTCCCACTTTTATGATATTATGCAACTTTTCTGCCTGTCAGAGGTATTCCTGAGAAATGAACTTTATTGTAAGTTCCTAAAAGCAACAAATTCAAACAATTAGAACTTAAGCTAGCAAAGTTAATTACCTGACAGCAAAAGAAGATCCCATACTGTGTGGGGACCCATATATCTGTTTTATGTAGTGAATGAATGGTCTTATCTATCATGACTCGCTCGCCTACTGTTTTATGTAACAGTAGGTTAGTGAATCATTATTTTGTCACATTCATAGGTGACACAAACTGTTCAACTAATGCCAGAAAGAAATTATTGCTTAGCTGCAATATTTTTGCTTTATGTATGCAAAGTTCCATGCAATTAAAAGAAACATTAACCAATGAGTATTTATTGCACACCCTTTCTTGAGGGTTAAATGTGGTTAAATGCCGTTCATAAAATATGATATAAACAAGAGAAAAAATCCTTTAGTTCTATGACTTTATTTGTCCTAATATATTTTAGCATATCAAGTTCAGGTATAGTTTAGAAGTTTTTCCCCCAGTCTTCAAAATGTTCTAGGTACGTGGCTAGAGTGGTAGAGCATAATCTTTGCATGAGTAAGGCTCGGGCTTGAATACCCTCATAAGGTATAAAACCAGAACCCCAAGCACTATTGGGTACTTCTATATAAATACAAGTGACATCATCACCAACAACCAATCCCAAAGCTTCTCTATGGGTAGATTATTTTTAATAGTGAATATTTGACATTTGTATTTATCAAATTAATATAATTGGCTTTATTCACAAGCTACCTCTGACCATATAAACAGAACATTAAACAGACAAGATCTGGTACACTGACACTTGAGTATTATTTTATCTTTATTTTATATCAGTGAGTTTTTATTTTAGTTTTGTTTTAGTGAGTGAAGCAACAAAAATTCCAATAATTATAATATAATAAGTGGTTTAAAAGAAGTTTGTTATATTTTTCTATGGGTCCGATTCCTGACTTGATTTAGATTATTAGGAAAGAATCCTTAGAAGACAGGAGAGGTGGCAAAAGCAAGGTCCCCTGATTGTGACATCAGGCTGGGAATTTCTGCGAATCCACACCTGCCTAGGGGGGCTGACTACGAGGAACTGTGAGTCCTTTCTTTTCTTTGTGCTTATTTGTCCTCTGCTGTCGTCTGGACCTCGTGGGAGTGGGCCAAACCGGCTCCAAAAAAACTCGCTCTCCCAGAGGGCCATTCTAGGGCAGAAATGCCCAGGAACACCTCATTAAAGTGAAAACCAGCAAGAGCGAGTACTTTGCAAAAGCAAGGTCCCCTGATTGTGACATCAGGCTGGGAATTTCTGCAAATCCATGCCTGCCTAATGGGGCTGACTGATAAGAGCTGCAGAAGAGCACTTTGGTTCCACTTCGCTACATGACCATGCGCTCTTTCTAAGGAAAGAACATCATCGCAACAAGAAGAGAAAAAATCACACTAAGGACTGTGCTGGATCACTGAAGCCCAGCATTTCTCTCTGGACTGTCTTCTCTGCTGTGTGCCTAGGCCCAAGATTTGATCCTTCGAGAGGCCACATCCATGGAGGACTCCACTCCCTTGTAGGCAAATCCACACACACAGAAAGGGCGGAACTAGAGGTGTCTGGTCGCACACATCATTTACCCAATGAATACCACCGCAACACATAGAAAAACACACAATACTAGTGTGACAATGGGGAAACAATGCAGGCCAGCATCAGACATAGAGAATGAAGATGACAATTCTGATGACCAGATAATGACCAACGAACTAATCAATCTCTCAGATAAGGACTTTAAAAAAGCAATATGGAAGATGCTGAAAGAACTCAAAAAAACAGAACACTAATAAGAACCAAAAATATGATGACAGAAATCACAAAACTCCAAACTGAAATAGCATGTCAACTAACAGACCTGAAAAACTCAGTAAATGAATTGAATGGTAAAATGGATGATCTCAACACCATGGTAGAAGAAGATGAGAATAGAATTGGTGCTGTGGAAGATGAAATAAATAATAACTCCATACAGTGGGAGAGATTGGAAAAGAAACTTAAAACAAACGAACAGACAATGGAAAAAAATAGTCAAAGAATGGGAACAGATGAAAATAGAAGTCTCTGATAAGATCAACAGAAACAACTTAAGAATCATTGGAGTCCCAGAGACCCAGGAAGAAAATTTCCAGGAAGAATCAACAGTTAAGAACATCATTAAAAAGAAACTTCCAGAACTAAAGAATATATGTGATCAAATCTTGCATGCCCGAAGAGTACCAATGAAAAGAAACTCCAGAAAAAATACCCCAAGACACATGCTAGTCACAATGACAAATCCCACACATAGAGACATAATTCTGCAAACAGCAAGATCAAAAAAGGAAATTACATTCAAGGGAACATCCTTGAGATTTACAGCAGACCTGTCACCTTAAACACTCAAGGCCAGAAAGCAGTGGTGGGATATTGTGACAAGACTGAATGAAATGAATGCTTCACCTAGAATACTGTACCCAGCAAAACTCACTTTCCGGTTTGACGGAAAAATACATGGTTTCACAGACAAAAAACAGCTCAGAAACTTTACAGACTCAAACCCACGCTTAAGAGAAAAACTGAAAGACCTAATTTAAGACAAGACTAACCAAAAGACACACCAAATTTCGATATAAAGATGGCATCAAATCCTAGGACCATTCTTTCTCTCAATGTCAATGGACTAAATGCACCAGTAAAGAGACACAGAGTGGCTAAATGGATCAAAAACCTCAATCCAACTTTTTTGCTGTCTACAAGAAATGCACCTGAATACCCAGAACAAACATAGACTCAAAATAAAATGCTGGAGGAAAATTATCCAAGCAAACAACACCCATAAAAAAGCTGGAGTGGCCATACTAATATAAGATAATGCAAACTTTATACTCAGGAAGGTTGTAAGGGACAAAGATGGACATTAGATATTAATCAAGGGGTATGTAGAGTAGGAAGAAATCACTCTTCTAAACATATATGCACCGAATGAGGGTCCAGCAAAATATTTAATACAATTGTTGACAAAGCTGAAAAATAACATCAACAACAACACAATAATTGTGGGGGACCTCAACACAGCTTTGTCAACAATGGATAGATCAATCAGACTTAAACCCAACAAGAATATACTGGACCTGAGGAAAGAAATGGAAGAAAGAGGTCTAGTAGATATATATAGGACACTCCATCCCCAGAAACCTGGATACACATTCTTCTCCAATGTACATGGGACAATCTCCAGGATAGACTACATGCTGGCACATAAAACATATCTTCAAAATATCAAGAGGATAGAAATTTTGCAGGCTACCTTTACTGACCACAAGGCTCTGAAAATATTTGTGAACTCCAAAGGAACAAAGAAGAAAAACTGTAACACCTGGAAGTTAAACAGTCTCATACTGAATAGCCAGTGAGTTCGAGATGAAATCAAAAAGGAAATCAAAATATTCCTGGAAACAAATGATAATGAAGACACAAACTATCAGAACTTATGGGACACAGTAAAAACAGTACTGAGAGGAAAATTTATAGCTTTGCAAGCACACATCAGGAAGGAAGAAGGGGCTCGCCTGAGTAGCTTAATGTCGCAGCTCATAGAACTAGAAAGTGCTCAACAAAAGGACCCAAAAATAGGAAGGCAGAAGGAAATAACAAAGCTGAGAGCAGAAATCAATGAAGTGGAAACCCAAAAAACAATCCGAAAGATCAACGAAAGCAGAAGTTGGTTCTTTGAAAAAATAAACAAGATAAATAGACCACTGGCAAAACTAACAAAGAAAGAGAGACAGAGAGAGAAACTTGATAACTCATATTAGGAATGAAAAAGGAGAGATCACTACTGATATGGCAGAGATTCAAAGGGTAATCAGAAACTACTTTGAGAAGCTCTATGCCACTAAAAATGAGAACCTGGAAGAAATAGATAAATTCTTGGACTCTTACAATCTTCCATGGTTGAAGGAAGAGGATGTAGCATATCTAAACACCCCCATCAGTATTGATGAAATAAAATGGTAATCAAATGCCTGCCCCAAAACAAAAGCCCAGGCCCAGATGGATTCACTAATGAATTCTTTCAAGCTTTCCAGGAGGAACTACTACCAATCCTGGCAAGACTCTTTCATGAAATCGAAAAAACGGAAATGCTTCCAAATACCTTTTATGAAGTCAACATTACCTTGATACCCAAACCAGACAGAGAGGCAATGAAAAAAGAAAATTACAGACCAATATTGCTGATGAATGCAGATGCAAAGTTCCTCAACAAAATTCTGGCAAATAGAATACAATACCTCATTAAAAAGATCATCCACTATGATCAGGTAGTTTTCATCCCAGGAATGCAAGGTTGGTTTAACATCCATAAATCTATCAACATAATACACAACATCAACAATAAGAAAAATAAAAATCACATGATCATATCAATAGATGCAGAGAAAACATTTGATAAGGTTCAACACCCATTCTTGATCAAAACTCTCAGCAAGATGGGAATGGAAGGAACCTTTCTCAATATAGTTAAGGCCATCTACCACAAGCCAGTGGCAAATATTATCCCCAATGGAGAAAAACTAAAAGCCTTCCCTCTAACTTCTGGCACAAGACAAGGCTGTCCTCTCTCACCACTCCTATTCAACATAGCATTGGAAGTACTCGCTATAGCGATTAGGCAAGAGAAAGATATCAAGGGAATCCAGATAGGAAAGGAAGAAGTCAAGCTCTCACTTTTTGCAGATGACATGATACTCTACTTAGAAAACCCTAAAGACTCTACCAAAAAGCTTCTAGAAACAATAGACTCATATAGCAAGGTGGCAGGCTACAAAATCAACATACAGAAATCAATGGCCTTTCTATACACCAATAGTAATAAGGAAGAAATGGAAATTAAGAAAACAACCCCATTCACAATAGTGTCAAACAAACTCACATATCTTGGAATCAACTTGACTAAAAATGTGAAGGACCTATACAGAGAAAACTATAAAACTCTGCTCCAGGAAATAAGAGAGGTTATGAGGAAATGGAAACACATACCCTGCTCATGGATTGGCAGGATTAACATCATCAAAATGGCAATACTACCCAAGGCAACAGTGATCAAAACAGCATGGTATTGGCATATGGACAGGCCGTCAGATCAGTGGAATAGGCTTGAATACTCAGAAAGTGTTCACCAGACATACAGCCACCTAATAATTTATAAAGGAGCAAGAAATCCTAAATGGAGCAAAGAAAGCCTCTTCAACAAGTGGTGTTGGCACAACTGGCTAGCCACTTGCAAAAAGTTGAACTTAGACCCCCAGCTAACATCATGTACGAAGATGAAATCCAAATGGATGAAAGACCTTGATATCAGACCTGAATCCATAAAATACATAGAACAACACGTAGGCAAAACACTCCAGGATATTGAGACTACAAGCATATTCAAGGAGGAAAATGCACTCTCCAAGCAGGTGAAAACAGATATTAACAGATGGGAGTATAT
Organism: Crocidura indochinensis; assembly: GCA_004027635.1. NCBI lineage: Eukaryota > Metazoa > Chordata > Mammalia > Eulipotyphla > Soricidae > Crocidura > Crocidura indochinensis. The sequence goes on from PVKC010019727.1 coordinate 18,711, forward strand.
TAAGCTGAGAAGCTTCTGCACCTCAAAGGAATTAGCGCCCAGGACACAAGAGCCTCCCACTGAGTGGGAGAAACTATTCACCCAATACCCATCAGATAAGGGGCTAATTTCCAAAATATACAAGGCGCTGACAGAACTTTACAAGAAAAAAACATCTAATCCCATCAAAAAATGGGGAGAAGAAATGGACAGACACTTTGACAAGGAAGAAATACAAATGGCCAAAAGACACATGAAAAAATGC
>PVKC010019728.1:0-19048 GCA_004027635.1 Crocidura indochinensis
GGTGGGGGGGCTCTTGAATATCTGATTCCCACATTAGGTGACTCTTGTGAAGTAAAGGGCAGGAGTGTCTTCAATCAGACCAAAAATTAACATTTCTCTTCAGACAGGGCTTTATAATAACCTAATTTTCCCCAGAAAGCAGAATATGCCTAAATAGGTAGTAGGTATGAGAAAGGTTTTGAATAAACCCCAATGAAATTGTTGAACAAATTTCAATTTATATAGCTGATAGAAGATGCTGCTATGCCTGAGCATATACAAAAAGGAGAGGTGGGAAAATAAAAACTAAACAGCCACATCAGCACGAATAAATACAAGTGCTTTTTATTTATATTCTATATTCCATTCTTCGACTTGAGTTTTACATTTTTTCATTATTTTGTACATATTACTTGAACATTTAAGTATATATCCATTACTTTGAGTCCACTAAACTTATATGATAATGTGAATTTCAATGTGAACAATTGAAATTGCAATCTAGTAATCCTCAGAGGTAGCTAACATTAACTAGTAACACTTAACTATCTAGGGTAGGTTCTGCTACTCTAACCAATCCCTTCCCAATGCCCTTGGTCAGCAGGAATAGTGATGGATGGTAGATCACCATTTATGGCCCCTCAAGAATGAACAGGAGGGGGCCAGAACAATGGTACAGAAGATAGGGCATTTATTTGCCTTGCACCTGGTTTGATTCCTGGCATCGCATATAGTCACCTGAACATCACCAGGAGTAATTCCTGAGTGCATACAAGAGTAATTCCTGAGCATCGTGGAGTGTGCCTCCTTATTAAAATAAAATAAAATAAAATTTGATATGCAGAACAAATGCAGCTACCTTATCACCATATTTATCAAGCATCAAAGATCCTAGAAGCCATTAAACTGTTTCTAATCAGCAAATTTTGGGGAGGTAGGGCTTTAAAATATTACTCCCCCTCTCTCTGTTATTCACGGAGAATAATTAACGTTTATTTTACTCTTTCCTGCTTTGGTTATGTCTTTTGGCTCAGTTACCAAGAGGCAAACATCTTGAGTAAAAAAAAAAACAATTGAGTTACTATCTTCTCTCATTAAAGCCCTCGGCTCATAACCCATCATTGAACTCTGCATACATTTGCTTGTGCTGACATATCAATTTTAGAATTTAGGGGTGGGAGAAAGAGCAGTGGGTAAGGTGCTTTCCTGGTAGGCAGTTGACCTGGCTTTCATCCGTGTCATTCCATATAGCCCCCTGAGTGCTACCAGAAGCCATTCCTGAATGCAGAGTCAAAAGAAAGTCCCTAGCACCTTTGGGTATGGCCTAAAAACAAATAATTTAAATTTACATCGATGCTCCTACATATGTTATTAAATTTCCTCCTTTCTTTACTCAAAATTAAAATTAATAAAAATGAACAATAGAAATGTTTTATGCATTATCAAAAAAATACTTGTTTGGAATTTAGGGAGACAGCTTAATATACTGGACAAAATTTTGCATGTGGTAGGCCAGCATTTGCTCTTTGCCACCACAGCTTCTCTACTGGGAATAAAACACCACTGGGAATGAAGATGAAGATCTGAAGATGATGCTGGTAGCCTCCAAGCACCACCAGCTATGTCCTCTTCCCCCCAGAAAGAGTATTTGTTTGATCTGGAACTTGTTTTGTTGTTGAAAGACCTAAATCTAGTGAGCCTGAATAGAAACAGATAACAAAGTTTGTTTAAAAATTGATAAGCCTTTGTGAATGAAAACAACTCCAGATATTTCCTCTGACAGGCTGCATTGTAGTCTCCAACTTGCTGAATGTTTTTCCAACTCATGGTAATTCAAATATCCTCCCCAAAAGGTCTTACAAATTATTCACATGTGAATAATTCTTTTTTTTCTTTATTTAAGCACCTTGATTACAAATATGATTATAGTTGGGTTTCAATCATGTAAAGAACACTCCCCTTCACCAGTGCAATATTCTCATCACCGATGTCCCAAATACTAGTCAATAATTCTTATGAGTGCCATAGTAATTTTGAATTGAGGAAGACTAAGCCAATTTAGTTGTCATGACTTATCTTTGGGACAAGTTCTTTATCACACACACACACACACACACACACACACCAATTTCTGCATCTTATTGTCAAATATGTTAACTAATAGTGTATGCTTTCCTGAGAGCATTTCCTGTTTAAACTTAACTTTGTTTTTTTGGTGCTAAATCATCTATTAAACATGAAATATCTAGATGCCAAGTAATCAAACTGATTGATGTCAACTTTTGTTTTTGCTTTAAAGTTTGAAATCAAACTACAATTTTAAACAATTAAAACGTGTACAAAGAATAAAATTAATTTAATTTATTTTGTTTTTAAATTTTTACCTATTTAAGGGAGGGGCATATCCAGGGGCTGTTCCTGGCTCTTTGCTGAAAGGAAAACCCTGGCAGTGCTTGGTGGGTCCATATGAAGTATCCAGAATTCTAACAGGGATTGGTAGGGTGCAAGGCAATCAATTCAACTTGCTGTCTCTTTGGTCCTACTGATTGATTTTTGAAAAATAGCATTGCTTTACTTTTTTGAAGTTGCTATTTTCTAGTTGCAGAGCTATTATACCAATCTCTCCACTGGCATTTTAAGATTGCTCCATTGACACATAGACCCTTTCCCTTCTTATCTACCAAATAAGTTCTCAGTTTTATTGATCTTGTTTCAGGATTTGTTTCTACTGGGAACTGTCATAAATATTTTTCTTCCTTTTTTCTACTCTATAGTTGAGTGAGGATATATGATATTTGTATTTTTCTTTCAAATTTAGCATGATACACTGCAATCCCATCTATATAGAAGCAAACTTAAATTTTCATAATTTCTCACAGTTGGATAGCATTCCATAGTGTATACATATAATTGAATTATCAACTCATCTTTTTGGACACTTTGGATTTTTCCAGGTCTTTTTTTTTTTTTTTTTGGTCACACCCGGCAGTGCTCAGGGGTTGCTCCTGGCTCCATGCTCAGAAATTGCTCCTGGCAGGCACGGGGGACCATATGGGGCACCGGGATTCGAACCGATGACCTTTTGCATGAAAGGCAAATGCCTTACCTCCATGCTATCTCCCGGGCCCCTATCCAGGTCTTAATTATTATAAATGCTGTTGTATTGAGGTAAATGCTATTATGTTGAGGTAAATGTACATGTTTTCTAGAATTAATGTTTCTTGGAGTATATTTCCAAGAGTGAAATGGCAGTCATGAAATTCAAAGTTATATTCAGGATGTTTAGGTGTTTCTAAAATATTATCTAGAAAGGCTGAGCCATGTAGTAGTCTGACTAATTGAATAAAAGTCTTTTTTAACTACATTCCTGCTTTTCTTTTGCTGTCTTTTTTTTATAAACTCAATTATGAACTAATTAATAGACCATTGTCATTTTGACTTTAATTTCCCTGATAATCAATTGTCAATTATTCTACTGTATATAACTTTCTAAGAGAAAAATATAGAATTTGAGGATATTTTTCCTAGAAATCATTATTTCCCCCAAATATTTGATATGCTATGCTAGACATAAAATGTCCACAATATTTTATTTATTTTATCTTATTTATTTATTTATTTTGGTTTTTGGGTCACAGCCGGCAGTGCTCAGGAGTTACTCCTGGCTCTATGCTCAGAAATCGCTCCTGGCAGGCTTGGGGGACCATATGGGATGCTGGGATTCAAACCACTATCCTTCTGCATCCAAGGCAAATGCTCTACCTCCATGCTATCTCTCCGACCCCATGTCCACAATATTTTAAAAAGCAATCTTTTTTATTCTTATTATTTTTATTGATTTGTTTTTGCTTTCCAATGTGTGCACCTGTGTACTCAATATGCTTATTAGCCAAATTAGCATATACTCATGATTTAATCTACTTATGAGTATTGATATTTTGACAGAAATGAATACATGAGCAGGATGGACCATGATTGCTCTAAACAACACTACAATATTTTTTCAAGACATCTAGTTGTGAAATAAATAGCAGATCTAAAAATGCAAAAAATATTATTACCAAATGTATGCTTCTCTAAAACATCTAAATAGCCTTCTTTTGTTTTGTGACATTTTATATCCAGTAAAAGATTTGTAGCTCCCTTATAATGTTTCATGATTCTAACCAATCTTTAACACTATTTAATTTCTTTCATATTTATTTAAATTTTTTTAAATTAAAATTTTGAGGGCAGGAGTGATAGCACAGACTTGCATATGGCCGATCTGGGACAGACCTGGATTTGATCTCTGACATCCAATATTGTCCCAAGAGTGATTTCGGAGTACAGAGCCAGGAGTAATCTCTGAGCACCACCGGGTGTGGCCCAAAAACCAAAAAAAAAAAAAAAATAAATGCCTGATATAAAGTATTTATTTGTATTGACCATAATACATTTGTTTCCAGAGAAGTTATTTTAAAATAGAAGTGAAAGGAAAAAGAAAAAGGAAAGTAGAAAAAAAGTTTTTAAAAGAAATACATAAAAAGAAGTACAATGGCAAGCCCATTTGTGAAAATTATTGTATCCCCAAATGAAGTCATAAGACAATAGCAGAAGGTTTAGTATGCTCTTGAAAGCTGTTAATTCTGTTGTTTCATTTGTTTCCAAACATTAAATGACCTTAGATACACATTGGTATCTAAATTGGTATTTTCCTATAGGGATAACAGCATCAAACAAATTTAATTTTCCAGGAATTCAAAGCACTTTTACTTATATTTTGGCTTTTGTAGGCATGTTTTCAGGTGCCAGGCCTCCTGAAAGAAGGAGGATGTGGAGGACAGGTGCCCATACTTTGTCCAGAAAAACCCTGGTGATATCAGGCAAAATACTGGCATGCCTGAAGTTTGGTCAGACTGGTGTTTCTGAAGAGAATTATAGAGGAACAATGAGGCAGAACCATAAGCAAAGTGGTGATTATGGGTGATGAATGCTGCAGGCATGGCCTCACAGGGTGTGGACTTGGCCTGCCCTCTCCTCCCAAGACTGCCAACTTTCAACTGCGTGGTCTATGTACCATGATTTTTTATGGCTTGGTTTACATTTCTGTCAAGAAAAGAGTGAATTGAGCTGATCCAGTGTGAACGTGGAAACTGTATTGATCATTTTTTTTTTGGTTTTTGGGCCACTCCAGGCAGTGCTCAGGGGTTATTCCTGGCTATCTGCTCAGAAAACGATCCTGGTAGGCACGGGGGACCATATGGGACACCGGGATTCGAACCAACCACCTTAGGTTCTGCATCAGCTGCTTGCAAGGCAAACACCACTGTGCTATCTCTCCGGGCCCATATTGATCATTTAAAAAAAACTTTATTATTTTTTTAAATTTGTATTCACACTTAGCAGGACTTATAGATTACTCTGGTTCTGTGCTCATGGATCACCCTGGTGGGGCAGAGGAGGGCATTAAATTGGACCTGAGTGAGCCACACACAAAAAGGGGCTCTAATCACTGTCCTAGCTCTTTTACACTTAAATATGTAAACATATAAACATCTAAGATATTTTTATATTCTGATTGTTCGTACATGTTTCCTTATATAATTTTTCTAGTTAACATATTGCTTGTATATTGTGATTTTCCCCCTTATATTTCTACTAGATTTATTTGCACTGAGTGCCATAAAAGGCCTATTTACTTCTTTTAAAAATTATTTTATCATTGTAATTTACAGAATTGTTAGTGATAGGTTATATGCATAAAACATTCCAGATCACACCCTCCACCAGATCACCAGATTGTCTATTTCTTCCAACCTGGGTCTCACCCTCAACTGTGACATTCCGTCGCACTTCCAATATTTCAAACTCCATCCTGGTCAACTCAATTCTCTGGAGTGGTTCATTGATGATTTTGCTTTGTGCTATTTCTTTTTCACTTATTATTTCGTATATTGACAACATTTTATATCTGTTCCTCTCCTAGTTAACTTTACTCAGCAGATACAAAATGATCTAATTTCATCCGCATTGCAATGAATAGCATGATTTTGTCTTTTCATAGCCAAGTTGTACTGCACTGAGTATGAATGTGTTAAAAAAAAAACTGGTTTCTTTATGCAATCATCTGTTTTGGCCATTTAGGCTGTTGCCAGATTTTGGCTATAACAGATAGTGCTGCAATGAACAAGAAACACAAATGTCTTTTCTAAATAGAATTTTGGATCCTTGGTCTAGAAGCCCAGAAGTTGAATTGCTAGGTCATATGAAGGATTAATTCTTAGTTTTACAGAAGTATTCCTATTTTTTTCCAAAAGGATTGAACCATCTGACATTCTCACCAGAAAGAACTTTTTTTCCTATCCACCTCTACAGTTCATCGTTGCTTTAGTTCTATTTGACTTGTGTGTCAGTGTTGTAAGGTGATACCACATTGTTTTGATTTGAATTTTCCTAATCAGTGAGGCAGAGTATTTTTTAACATATGAATTGGCCACTTGTATGTGTTCCATGAGAAAATTTTTGTTGGTCTCTTCATCTCAATTTTGGTGGAGTTGATTGGTTTTGTTCTTGTTTATTTGTTTTTGTTTTATTGGGTTATATCCATTATGCTCAGGGGTTACAGCTGGCTCTGTACTCAGGAAGAACTCTTGACAGGCTTGGGGACTATGGAGTGTGAGGTTCAAACCCAGGTTTGAACTGTGTGCAAGGCAAATGCCCTACTAGGAGCTCTGGTCCTTTTAAAATTAAAATTTACATGTGTTTTGTGTCTTGATTTTAACCATTGGTTAGACAGGTGATGAAAAAATATTATCTTTCAGTCTGTGGTGTGTATTTTTATTCTATTAATTATTTATTTTGCAATAAGAAGCTTCTTATTTTCATATAAACCATTTGCTTATTTTCTCTTCCATTGGCTTGGTCAATTGCATTTAATTATTGAAATACTCCTAGATTTAATTACATGAAGTTTTCTACCTCGATTTTCCTCAGTTCATGAATTTATTTCTGACATAAAAGTCTTTAGTCTATGTTAAGTTGACTTGAATGTTCTGATATAGAGTTCTGAATTCAGTATTTACACATAGGCAAACAGTTTCCAAATTCTATTTATTGAAGAGGTTTTCTAATTCCACTTTACACTATTAGCTGCTCTGTTGAAGATTGTCTGTCCAAATACTATAGAGATGGATATCTCTAGGATCTCAATTCAGTAGTGTGAGAACCTGCCTTTATTCTAGTATCATACCTATTGATTATTAAAACTTATAGTACAATTTAGAGTTGGAGAATAATTTACAATTTAGAGTTAGAGTTGGAGATTTTTATTTATAGGGTTGTTATGGACACTAAGGTTTTTTTTTATTCAATACAAATTTCAACAGTATTTGGTCTATATTTTTCAAAAATGTTCAAGGTATATTTTTATGTAGACCGGATTGATCTGAAAAGTACTTTTGATAGGAGTCACTTCTACATTTTATACTAGGCTACTTTCTTTATTCTTAATTGCTTAATTTTTGATGACTTTAAGTATGTACTTTAGAAAGATTATAAGTTTACTGTTTATTGAAATACATTCTTGAAAGTTTGGTTTAATTTATATTTTTACTATTCAAGATGTAAAATACTTTTTACATAAAGAAAATCACATTATTTATACTTCTCCTATATGAATTTTCTTAATTAATAAAATTTAAAAAGAATTGTAATTCATTTTATGTTAATTATAATGTAAATTTTTAATCTGAGCCCTTAGTGTTACATTTTGTTTGTTTTGGGGGTCACACCTGGCAATGCTCAGGGATTATTCCTAGCTTCGTGCTCAGAAATCACTCCTAGGCTCAAGAAGCACATGGAATGCCAGGGATTGAACTGGGGCAGTGGTGTGCTAGCAGAGTGCTAGCGAAGGGTAGTGGAGTACTACCCTCTGTATATCACTCCAGCCCATATGTTACATTTTTTTAAGTCACAGAAAAGACTAGAAAGCAGTGTCAATGTATAAAAAGACTGATTTATGTCACTAGTTTGACTATAATCCTGCAACTGAATAAAATCACAGTCTTTAGAGAAACCCAAAACCACTTAAAAAACTTCTTTTAAGTATTGGGTAATTGCTTTGTGTGAAAGGGATAATCTCTAAAGAACTTGGAATAGAGCAATATATACATTGGCTGAATCTAAATTAGCTGTGATTTGATTGGTGTGGCCCTGGTGTTTCATCAGTCCTGATACAGATATAAAGCTCAATTAGGCAAGAGTTTATCCTGAACTTTGAGAACAACAGCTGTGAAAACTACTACCACTTACAGAGTATGGATTTAGCATTCTCAGCAGCCTCAGAACTAAGAGCAGTTCAGATTAGGTGCCTGTGGAGAAAATGTTATATGGGTTTGTTGCTTATCTTACAAATGCCCAAATCTTTTATGAATGAATATACATGCTCTTCTAGCTAAGAAGGTCACTCCAGGCCACTTGGGATAATTATCCTGAATGACAAAACACCTTCATATTTTGTGTATAATTAAGTGCCTTTAACACACAAAAAGTTTAAATTCAATTAAGATGGTAAAATAAATGATATTTATTAAACTAATATTTTGTGTTTGTTTTTTATACAAAATACACTGTATCAAAAAACTCCATAAAGAAATTGCTAGTTTCAGGGGTCAGAGCGGTGGTGCAAGTGGTAAGGTTTGCTTGTCTTGCCCACTCTAGCCTAAATTTGCTATAATATGGTGATACCAGACAGGACTAGTCACTGACCACCAAATCTATTTGCTATAATATGGTGATACACACTAGTGGTTATTCCTAGTAGTGCATGGGGAACTTTCCAAAAATTTGACCCAAACTTTCCACATATAAATCATGAGCATTAGCCCTTTGAAATATATCCCTAGACTTATTGAGCATTTGGTTTACATTATTATGGTTTAAATTATTATTGGTTTATATTGTGATAAATTATACCCTAAAAGTGGTAACTTATAGGGGTTCTGTGCTTCCTTAAATGCAACAGCTAACACCAGTTTGAAACACTGATGCATTGAAAATGTTCTCTAAGTACAGGAGAGGAATCAGGAGTGATTTCTGAGTGCAGTCAGACTTAAGTCTTGAGGACAGCCAGATACAGCCCAATAGCTCCTCTCCAAAAATAAGTTTACTGTTATTTTTATACACTGCTACTTTAACAAGTGAAACAAATAAAACCTAACAAGTATTTCCAAGAATACTAGAATCTTAAAGTTTTTTATTGGTAGGGGGGTTGGGCCACACCCGTTGATGTCTAGGGGTTACTCCTGGCTATGCTCTCAGAAATTGCTCCTGGCTTGGGGGACCATAAGGGACTCGGGGGGTCAAACCACTGTCTGTCCTAGGCTAGCACAGGCAAGGCAAATACCTTACCCCTTGTGCTACACTCTGGCCCCAACTTAAAGATTTTTAAATTACTCTTTTCTAAAAATAATGCTTCAGAATTTTAATTTTTTTAGTGGTCAATTAAACTGCACTCCCAAAAAAATGAAGTGAACTTCATTATTTTTTTTTAAAAAAAAGAGCTAGATTTCAATGATGAAGGTCATAGCATTCAAAACACAGATCTGGCTTTTCTAATCAGAAGAATTAACTGCAAACTATATTTTATGATAGGTTATTGGTTCATTTTCTCCTTTTCTGCTATATAGGTGCTTTTGAACTCTTTGATTCTATCTCTACCCTGTTTCCAGGTCTGACTAAAATAATACTTTACTTTTCAGTAAGCCCTATCAATATCAATCTTTACTTTCCTAAAAATGTTTGGACTTAGAAAATATGTCAAAAGAAGAGCAGTGATTACCTTCATTAGAAACCATTATTGTCTATTTTTATTGTTTTACCAATAGAAATTTCATGGCTATTGCTCTGACTCTATGTGTGCATCTTGTAACATCCCAATTTCATTGGAAGTTTCTTTAAGGTATCAAGGAAATGACAGATATGTTATTATGCACTACAAATTACAGTCCATAAATATGTTTTAAAATGCTATTAACATTAATTGGAAGTCCAATGAAGACATATTTAAAGGCCAACCCTGAGATGGCTTCTCACTCACATGATTTTCATGATGAATATTTTCAAATCATTGGCCAAATGTTACTTGAGTCAAAAGAGTCTCCCAATACTGGAGACTATCGACTTTTAAGGTTTAGGAATGAGGTAATAAAAAAGGGAAGAAAAATGCACATTAAATTAGACTGAACCTAATGACTCAAGAATGTTGTCAGAACATCATTTTCCTTGGCCTTCCATATTGTTTCCAACAGCAAATTCTCCTGTCTCAGCCCAGTGATTTAATTAGTGATTCTGAAAATATCTGGCCCATGATCAAGTGAACACACAGTTCAGTGAGAAGGCTTCAAGGATATTTATTTCCTGGATGGATACATTATATTCCACATGCACCTACCAAAATGGCCGTAAAATGATCTCTTCTTTGCTTAGCAGCTGTTAATGAACTCAAAGCCAAAAGTACAGAGCTCAATATTGTAATTTTGTTAAGTCATAGTGATTTCAAACAGACACTATTTCACCCCATTTAACTTTGGAACATCCAGATTCTTCTGCAGTCTCTAAATGAGTTAACAGCCATTTTTAAACTATTTTTAAAAGCATTTTAGTTTATCATAATTGATAAGACCCTCCTCTTTGTATCAGGACTTGATTATTTGGAGTTCAGGAGCTATGAACTAATCATTCAGAAGACATATGACATGTTTCCTTAATATAAATGACTCTTTAGAAAATGAAATCTTATAATTTATTTTCCAAAATATTAATGAAGGGGCCAAAGCGATAGCATAGCAGTAGGGTATTTGCCTTGAATGCGGCTGAACCAGGATGGACCTGAGTTTGATCCCAGGCATACCATATGGTCCTCAGAGCCAGGAGAAATTTCTGAGCACATACCAGGAGGGATCCCTGAGCATCACTGGGTGTGGCCCCTTCAAAACAAAAAAGGGAATGAAAATGGCAAATTTACTGCTAATATACTTTAAACTTTAATTCTGTTATCTAGATTTCATTGTTTGACTGAAATAATTATCTCTAGCAAATTATAAGTTGTACTTTTCTATTCAATGTGACTTTTTAAAATATTTTATACAAAAAAGCACCTATAACTTTAAAATAGAAAGCAACCATACTACTTATTACATACTGTTCACAGGCTAAACCAAGTCTTTCAAAGTATTAATTTGAGCAGAAAAAATGTCCATAGGTTCTTTCTGACGGTTCTTGTTCTGTGATTCAAAAATAATTATGTGACAGATCTGGGTTTTTCAAAACGTGTTTACTTTTTCTCCCAAATCAAGATAACATAAACTTTCATGAGAGATAGAATTAGTACTCTCTGCAAAGGCTGAAAAGAAGATTTCTCTAAATGGAAAAACTAAGAGGCTTCTATAACTGTTTCTGGGTGGGCCCAGGCAGTATCACAGGTTCTCAGTTTGGTACCTTGTCCTTTAAGGTAACTTCAACAGCAGAAATTATTAGAATTTGAAAGTATGGGCTGATTTCCTGGCTTGAGTGAGGAAAAGAGAAAGGCATTTTTTTACAGTTTCTAATCCCTCCACCTGGCTACTGTTATGAGAAGCAGGGTCACTGAGGCCAGGACCAAAGCAGGAAAAAGAGACCTGGTAACAAGGAGCAACAAGACATGTTGTAACTTAATAAAATCATAATCATCAACAATAGAATAAAAAAATTAAAAGGGAACTCATGTGTGATGACCACTTCAAAAACTAATACCTGGCATGTAGTCAAGGTTTAATTCATATTTTTTAAACGAGAGAATGTAGGGTCAACCTTCTCATTGGAAAGAGTGGAAGCTTACAGTTCTCAAAAAGAATTGACTCCTGGTCACACAACCAGCACAAAGCAGATTAGGTTTCAACACAGGTCTCTCCAGCAAAACACAATGGATCATTGTACTAGGAAACTGCTATTTAAATTGAGAAAGAGGGAACTATCTCTCATGATCAAAAAAAAAAATCATCTCCAAAGGACATTATGCAAAGGATTTAACATAAATTTTAGGGGAAAAACAGTGTTTATAGCAGTAGGTTAATGAGCAAATTTGGGAAAAATGAGTGACAGTTAGCCTTGTTGCCCTGGAAATCAGTCATCAGACTTTGCTCTGCTACAAATGAACAGACTGAAAAATGCTGGTAAAAAAATGAAATTTCATCTTTTTCATCTGGAGAGGTTTTACAAGGATTAAAGCATTTGCTTGCATATGGCCAGCCACAGATTGCCAAACCTGGCACCACATATGGTCTGTTGACACTGCTAGGTGCAATCCTTAAGTGTGGGTCCAGTGTGAACTCCAAACACGAGCAAACCAACAAGTCCCAGAGTGGGGTCTGGGGAAATAGTACAGTGGGAGGGTGTTTGCTTTGCACCTGGTTGATCTGAATTTGCTCTTTGGCATCCTATGAGCATGAAGCCAAAATTGATCCCTGAGCCCAGAGCTAGGAGTAATTCCTAAGCACAGCCAGATTTTGTCTAATAACAAACAAAACAATCAAACGAAAACCAAAAAACAAAAGGCCAAAAAAAAAAATAGTGAAGCAGGCAGGCAAGGAGGTAAAAAGGGGGACCCCCAGGTCAATGAATTCTTGGGACAGAGTAAAACTAACTAGCTCTATATCTGCTAAAATCTCACTTTGTGGACACTGGAACTAAGGCCTGATGAGACCTTTAACTGATACCAGCATAGGACCAGATAAGGCAGGACCTGTAAAGAAGTTCCAGCAGGAACAATGATCAGACAACAAATAACAAGAATATCAAAATAAGCTCATCAATAGCTCTCAGCATTCCACCTTGGCAACCACCTTATCAATGGACTATTACTTAGAAAACTCCACTAAAGACAGTTTGGGAGGAACCATATTGAAACCTTTAAAAATTTGGATGTAGGAGGGGCACACATGTGTTGTCAGTCCATGCTGCTTGTACTTGCATGCTGCCCGCATCTTCCACTCGAGAGGTTGACTATCATTTCATTCTCTGTCTCTATGTCTGTCTCTATCTGTTCCTTCTTCATCATTTTTAAATACAACTAGTTTTACTTCACTACTCATCTGATAGTCTTTCCTGTGAGGGAAAGCATGGAGAGGTCTAGGGCTGACTTTCCCTTACTGAAAAGAGCAAGTCCTTACTCTCATTTGAATCCAGGGCTCCCCAAGAAATCGTGTATTGGGGATCATCTTAAACAATAGGAAGTAAAAGTGAATCTTATATGTGGCTTGATAGAGGTCTTGTGGGCTGATGAGATGTGAGGTTTGTGCCGTACAGGAGATTATCTCGGACTTTCATCAGTCCAAAATTTCCCCCACCAGTACCAAGGGTGACAGAGATAGAGAGAAGATAAAGATTTCCTTCCCAAGACTCTCTTCCACACATCATATAGTTGAGAACCCTCAGTGACATCTACAGTTCAGGGGGTAAGGCATTAGCCTTCTATACAACCTACCCACATGAATCCACTGGACCACATAAGTCCTCCTGAGACCACTGAAGGAGAAAATCCCAGTTACCTTTGGTCACTTGACAAGAATCTTGGTCACCATCTCTAAATGTGCAAGTAATTTTTACATAAAAGGTGATAATTTCTTGTGATTCATCAGTTTCTTGCCTTCATTTCTGAGTCTTAATTAATGTAAATATGATTATGCTCCCTGCTGACAACATGAAGGATGCTGATTTGCATTATTTAAAACAATTATTGCAATAATTTCCTGCTCATAGACAACAGCTATCTTAAAATATTAAATGATATTTATTACATAAGTGCATAATGTGCTATCATGTAAATTTTCCAGGTCTTAATATAAATTATTATAATTTTGCAATATTTCCTGCAAAACTACTAAAATTAAATGTCTATCATATAAAAAATAATTTGGCCAACTCATTGAAAACAGTATTTTCTAAATTGGTAATTTGCTTCAGAACTCCTGTAGAACTTTCCTACAAGGATATCCTCTTTTACCATCCTTCATTTCTTTTGAATAATAGCAGTTGGTTCTTGGGAGTGGGTGCGAGCTGGGGGACAAAAAATATAACAGTTTGTTTTACTTATTGTTTTTAACAAATAAGCAACTTGTTTCTAAAAAATGTTTCTTAAAAATCATAATTGAGATTCATGATTAAACAATTCTTTTTTAGGAAAGTATATACTCAAGGAAAAATGAAAAATAATAAATGAGCAGACATAAAGAAAGAAATTGGACAAATATCATCAAACTTCAAAAGAGACATAGATTAGTCAGTACCATGTCTTGAATAAAACAGGTTGGGGAAAATTTAATTTAAAGTAGCATTTGTCACCCTCTTTTTCTCTCTCTCAGACATGTATTATAAACATTCTAATGGCACCTTAAAGTCTGAAGAAACCGAAAGGCAATTAAGGTAGAAATAAAATGTTATGTATTTCACAGACATAGTAAAAATATTAACATAGAAACATTTTTGCAAAGGCACTGGATCATAAATAAATTCCTTTGATCTGGTGAAACTTAAAGTTATAATACTTCTATCAGGAGGCATTAATTGAATTCTCCCTTATGAAATAGAATTACATATTTTGAAATTCCTTAATTAATATTTAACTTTTTCTTACTAAATTTATTCCTGCAGTAAAATTATTGACAAGAACTATTTGAAATAATTAAGTAATCATAAGTCACAGATTTAATAATTTATAGTTACTTCAAACAACACTAATGCATGAATAAATTTAAGATGAAATGTGGAATAAGTAATGTCTTTTGAAGGTTGTGGTAATAATCTTAATATGGTGCAATTCCACACAATTAAATAGTTTTTGGGACATGAAATGGATACCTTATAATTCAACATAATTCTTACATCATCCTCTTGGACAGAGAACAGGTTCGTTGTTCAGAATTAAGGGTTCATTCTTATATTCCTCCCACTATGGATGCTATTTGCAAACTTGTATTGACAATCTAACTAAAAATATCAGAGGTCTTGAACACTTTATTTTATTTCAACTTATTAAAAACTTCTTTTTTTCTAGTTGTCATTATCAACAACACTGTTAATAATAGGGTTTTATGCATGCAATGTCCAACACCACAACCTCCACCAGTGTCTCCCATTCACTATGAGTGATCATTTTGCTCAGTCCCTCTCCTAGCTGACTATGAGTACCAGGATATCCAGTTCCACTTATATAGAAGCATATTTGATGATTTCATCTGTTATATCTAAGAAGCATTTAATTGTGTATGGCTATATAAAGAAATCAGTCATCTAAAAATCAGTTCCTAGACAATCCTCCCATATCCAATTTTGGCTTTTGCGTAGAAGGAACAAAGGAACAGAATGTCTTTTCTAAAATCATTGGAATCTTAGGGTAGATGCCCAGCAGTTGAATTGTTGAGTCATATAAAAGCTTAATTCTTTGTTTTTGAGAAGTGTCCACATTGTTTCCCCAAAGGGCTGAAATGGTTGACACCAACAAAAAATGATAGTTTATTTTTCTTTACATTTATCAACACTGGGTCACTGGGTGCCTTTGTTCTTTTAGATGCTTGACAATCTTACAGGTGTGAGGGGATATTCGGTTGATGTTTTGATTTGTGTTTTCCTGATGATCACTTATGAAGATCATTTTTACATATACTTATTAGTCATATTTATATCTTTTTTAAAAAGGGTTCTGTTTGTCTCTTCTCCTCATTTTGCTTTATACCTCTAGTTAAATTTTACAAGTGCTTTATAATTTTCACATATTAACTCTTTGTCATATGAGTGGTGTATAAACATTTTCTTCCCATCTATGAAATGTCTTGGTTATTGTCATTGTTCTATTCCAGTGCAGATGCTTCTTATTTTTTATTTATTTTTGTTTATTTTTTGATGTTTCTTCTTAATTTGATGCAGTTCCATTGTTTATCTTTGCTTTTGTTAGCTTGGCATTGAATCATGTATATTTTCCAGGTCATAATATAAATTAGCCTCTGATTCTATGACATGAAGGATTCTGTGCATATTTCCTTCAATATACTTTATAGTTTGAGTCTAATATCAAGATTCAAGCTCTTTCATCCATATTTGAATTGACTTTTGTGCAGAATGTGGCCTAAGTTCATTATTTTACATGTGGCAGATCATTTTCCCAACACCTTTTATTGAAGAGACTTTCCATTGCTTAACTTGATGTGTGTAGTTCCTTTGTCAAAGATTAGCTAATGCTGAGGATGTTTCTGGTTTCTTGGACTGAGTTCTTAATTTGATAAATTGTCTGGAGTAGATCAGAGAATTTAGATAAATATTTTATTTACTTGTTTTATTTTAAAAGACTGCACACACCAGATGGAAGAGATAAATAGGGAAGGTATGTAGAATATGGGCCTTAAACTTCCCTGCCCTCTCCAGGTATCTCTGTTCCAAAATTATTTGTGTTCACTAAACCAAAAGCTCTTTCAGTCCTCTTTTGTCTTATTAGTTTTTAAATAAAGACTTCATTATAAAGACATAATTGATTAAATTATTTTTTCACAGGTTTTTTCAGCTCTCCTAATTCTTGGATGTTAGGGGGTGAGGATAGAATTTTTTTTATTTAAACACTGTGATTATGAAAAGGCCTGTAGTTGGGCTTTAGTCACCAAAAGAACACCCCTATTCAGCAGTGCAACATACCCACCACCAATACCTTCCATCTCCCTCCTCCCACACACCCTGCATGTATTCGAAACAGGCATTCTACTTCTCTCATTCATTAACATTGTCATGGTAGTTGTTAGTCTATTGTTTCTCTAACTGCATCCCTCTTTGAGGTGAGTTTCAAATCACAATAATGTCTAATTTGCCTCAAAACCCATAAATCAGTGAGACTATTTTGTGTGTCTCTCTCTCCCACTGACTTATTTTACTCAGCATAGTAAGTTTCCATGTCTATCCATATGCATAGGAAAATTTCATGACTTCATTTCTCCTGATGGCTGCATAATATTCCATTGTGTATATGTGCCACAGTTTCTTTAGCCATTCAACTGTTAAAGGGCATCTTGATTATTTTCAGAGTCTGACTATTGCAATAGTGCTGTGATGAATATAGGAGTGAGGGAGGAATTTTTGTATTGTATTTTTGTGTCCCTAGGGTATATTCCTAGGAGTGGTATTGCTGGATCATATGGGAGCTCAACTTCCAGAATTTTGAGAAATCTCCATCCATATTGTTTTCCATAAGGGCTAGACCAGATGACATTCCCACCAGCAGTGAATGAGAGTTACTTTCTTTCCACATCCCACCAGCACTGATTGTTCTTGCTCTTTGTGATGTGTGTCAGTCTCTGTGGGGTGAGATGTTACCTCATTGTTGTTTTCATTTGTATCTCCCTGATAATCAGTAACGTGAAACATTTTTTTCATGTGCCTTTTGGCCATTTGCATTTCTTTTTTGAGGAAGTGTCTGTTCATTTTTTCCTTCCCACTTTTTGATAGGGTTAGATGTGTTTTTCTTTTTAAGTTCTGTCAGTAACTTGTATATCTTAGATATTAGCCCCTTGTCTGATGGGTATTGGGTGAATAGTTTCTCCCTTTCTTTTTTTTTTTGGTTTTTGGGCCACACCCGATGACACTCAGGGGTTACTCCTGGCTATTCGCTGAGAAGTCGCTCCTGGCAGGCACGGGGGACCATATGGGGAACCTGGGGATCGAACCGAGGTCCGTCCTAGGTTAGTGCAGGCATCTTACCTTCAGCGCCACCGCCCGGCCCCTAGTTTCTCCCTTTCTGTGGGTGGATTTTGTATTCTAGACACCAATGAGGATAGAAATTCTTGCCCTTTACACACAACTGATACCCTTAAGCATTTAGACAGCATATTTATATATAGATATCTTTTAAAAAATGTCTCAACATAATAAAACCATATATTATTATCTCATCAGAGAAAATTCCAAAGGATTGGGGAGCTATGAACCAGAAATTTTAGATAGTGGCCAAACATATATAATAAATACATTTTGGTTATCTAGATAGCCAAATATATTTCTTATAAATCACAGTGCATCATCTTACCTGGAAGTATTAACTTTCTTTTCATTCTCCACTAAAAGAATTATTCTAAAATCTATGAATAAAAGCTGTATGACTATAAAAATTATCTTAACTTACTCTAATATGTAATATACATATTTATGTATATGTAATATACTTGATGTATACGTTTCAATATGAATATGCAGCAACCATTTTAATATGGGCACTTTTATAATAACTGATACTAATTTTTCACATACTGCACTATTATGCATAAAATGACAAGATATCACCATTTCAAAGCTATCAAAATGACTCCTTTCAGACTCTAAGATTTATTTCATATACAGCAGGCACTATTGAGACATTTAATATAATAAACTGATTTAATGCTGACACTATCTTCCATCAAAATGAGGAAAGTAAATTAGCTTGGCTAGTTTATATGAAATTGAAGCAGAATTTTGAGCCATCTATCCAATTCCCAAGATTTTAATCCTTTGTTGCATATTCACACCAATATGCTTATTCTCAAAGAAAACATGTTTTTTGAGGGTAGAGTGATAGTGTAGCAGGCAAGGCACTTGCCATATCCATGGCCACCTGGGATTCCCAGGATCCCATATGGTTCCCTTGAGCACATCCAGATGTGATTCCTGAGTGCAAAGCTAGGAGTAAATCCTTAGTACCACTGCATATAGCCTAAAAACCAAAAAAAGAAAAATAATTTTTGCAAAAGAAATAGAAAAAGAAGAGATAAGGTTTCTGATCTCTAAGATGATATAACATACTCGGAAGATTTGTAAAATAAAAATAGAAAAGTACTGAATCATCATTGCCTTTCTAGCTCACTAGATATTAAACATAAATTTATTGTATTTGATTCATTCTGCTCTAAACATTGTGACAACTTCCTGACTTCAAATAAATTTAATAAAACAGATCAAATTTTATTTTTATAAAAATTGACTTGTAAGAATGTTGAGCAATACTTTCTAATTTCTAAGGCAGTCATTACTTAGAAACAGG
>PVKC010019729.1:0-20491 GCA_004027635.1 Crocidura indochinensis
ATTTATCTATTCATTAAATTCTTTTCAAGAACCAACTTTTGATATTTTTGATCATTTTGATTTGGGGAGATTTCAGTTCATTAATTTCTGCTCTGAGCTTTTTTTATTTCCTTCAATATACTTATATTTTGTTAATTTTGTTGATACTTGCCTAATATTAAGCTGTTCAATTAATATTTAAGTATTCTCTTCTTTCCTTCCTGATGAATTCTTGCAAGGCTATAAATTTTTCTTTTACTACCACTTTTGTTTTGTCCCATAAATTCTGATAATTCATGTCTTTATTCTCATTTGTTTCAGGAATCTTTCTATTTCTTCCTTGATTTTTTCTTTAACCCACTCACTTTAGTACTGATAAACATACTAATATCAGAGAATATAGACTTAGTAATTTTCATGTATTAATGTTTTTCTTTCTGTCTGTTTGTAATTGAGTTCTAATCTCTAATTTTTCTGATTTTCTAATTTTTCTAATTTTCTAATTTTCATGCGTTGTTTTTCTGTCTGTGATTGATTTCTAATTTTCTAAGTGTAAGTAATTTTCTAAGTGTATGCTGATCTGAAAACATAGTTAATATAATTTTATACTCTTGATTTTATGGAAGTATGGTTGTAGCCATGCATGTGGTCTCTATTGGGGAATGTCATATGTACTTTGGAGAACATGTATATTCACTTTTGGAGTATAGAGAGGCCTTTATATATCTACCAAGCCACTCGCTTTTATTTCTTTCATCAAGCCAGTGTATCTTTGTTGAGTGTCAGCCTGGTTGACCTATTAAGGGGTGATTGGGTGGAATTAAACTCTCCCTTTGTTTTTGTGTTGTTACTAATATTTTCTTCAAATCTGCCAACAATTATTTTAATATTTTGCTGGCCCCTCATTGGGTGCATATAGGCTTAGGAGTGTGATTTGCTACCTTTGTAAATATCCCTTAATTATTAATAAATGCCAATTTTTATCTCATAATCTTTTGGGGGGAAACAATCTGTGATGCTTAGAGTTTATTCATGGCTATGTATTCAGAAATCGCCTCTGGCTTGGGGGAACCATATGGGATGCCGGAGGAACAAAACTTGGTCAGTGATAGACTAGCATGTGCAAGGCAGATGCCTTACCACGTTCACCACTGCTCCGGCCCCTCATAACCTTTTTTAAGATTCAAGTCTGTATTCTCTGATATTAGTATGACGACCCTACCCATTTTAAGGGATATGTTTGCTTGAATGATTTTCCTCCAACCTTTATTTTAAGGGATATGTTTGCTTGAATGATTTTCCTCCAACCTTTGACTTTGAGTATATATTTGTTTGGACTATTTTGATGTGTTTGTTGCAAGCAGTAGAATGTTGGATTCAACATTTTGATTCATTTTGCCATTCTCTTAATTAGTGCATTTAGTACATTGACATTGATAGGTATAATTGTCATGGGATTAACTGTCATCTTATTGTAGAAGTTTATGGTGATATTTGGGTCAGCCTTAACTTAGATCTTAAGCTCTTCTTTTTCTTTTTTTCGTAAAATTTTTGAGTTGATGTTTATCCATGAAGTTGTGTATTCTTCCTTCAAACCTGAATAGATATCTAAATGAAGAATTCTTGGCAAACATTAATTTCATTGAAATTTGTTACTATATCCCACCACTGCCTTCAGACTTTGAGAGTTGCTTGTGATGAACCTGCTGTAAGTCTGAAGTATGCTTCATTGTATATAATTACCTTTTTTGATGGTTTTTCTTTCTTTGCCTATCTGTGGTTTGCATCCTTTGACTAGAATATGCCTTTGGGTGCTTTTCTTTGGATCTTTTAGTTAGTTCTCTTTGGACACCCAGAATGCAGATGCACTCTTTTGTTCTGAGAGTTTCTCAGTATGATGTCCTTGACTTTTGATTCTTCGTCAGGGTTTACTTCCTCAGTCTCTGTGATGCCAATGTTTTTATGTTGTTTCTGTTGAACTTAACCAAGACTTCTATTGTCATCTGTTTACTTTCTTTGCGGATTTTTTCCCAGCCTCTTCTGTGTATGTAAGTGTTATTTACTTCATCTTCTATATCACCAATTCTGTCCTCTGTGTCTGGTACTCTGCTGATGAGGCATTCTAGTGAGGTTTTCATTTCACCTACCATGCTTTTTAGCACTGATATTCCTGTTTGAAAATTTCTCTTTTTGACTTCCACAATCTCTTGAGTCTTCTGAAGAGTTTGTTCTATTTTTTCTCTAAGTTCATTGAACATTTGTAATGTTTCCTCTCTAAAGTTTTTATGTTATGTAGGTAGCAGGTATTGGTTGTATATCTAGAACTGCTTCCTTAGTCACTATGTGTGATAGGGTTCTATATAGTTTTCCTATTGTAAACTGTTGTACAGTACTCTTATTTAGTGTTGTGGTACAGTTTCTGGACTGGAAGAAATATGTAGCCACAGAGCAAAGTGGAGTGGCTCTGCTTTTGCTGGTCTCACTCTGCTGAACTCAAGTTCAGGATTTTTCAATTTTAAGTCTTATAATGCTTCCCTGAGCATTGCCAAACAAATACCCCTTCTGCCTCAGTCCATGGTTGTGGGGTTTGCTAACCTCATGACACAGTCCTGGGTGCAACCAAAAAGACACCCTTCCTGTCTCTGTCCCTGTTTGTGGGGGTTGCTTACAAATGACGCTGTTCTAGAGCCACTAGCCAGCAATTCAAATGTGTTTTAAATAAAGGATAGTTTATCCAATTCTTCACAGATTCCCTGAAGGTATTAAAGGAATATTTCCAATCTTTGATTTGGATAAAAAGTATGTCATCGCTCCTCTTTCCTGTTTTGTTCTCATATCAATGCACAGATACAAATGAAGCTAATGATTTAATAATAAATATATCTATATTAATACCAAAAATTATTATTGATCAATATTTATTCAATGAAATTTTTCCATTTCAGGCATTATACTAAATTCTGAGGATATAATGTATAGCAAAACAGAAAATAATTTTCCCTAGTTAATTAAGTTACCTTTTAAACTATCAAATTGCACTCAAAATCTTTTAGAATTGCTCCCAGCAATATATCAATCTATCTCCACTACTCAAATTTATCTTCCTTCAGGATTCATTATTTCAAAAAATTTTAACACAACATAGTAATTAAAGTTAGTAAGAAAGAAATGTTCTTACATCAAACAAATAAATGAGGGGGCGATGTGGTGGCATAGTGGTAGGGCATCTGTCTTGCACACGCTAACCTAGGATGAACCATAATTAGATCCCTCAGAGTCTCATATGGTGCCCCATGCCAGGTGCGATTTCTGACCACATACTCAGGAGTAACCCTTGAGCATCACTGTTTGTGGCCCAAATACCCAAAAAAAAGTTTTTGTTTAAAAAAAAAGAAATGAACAAATGAAATTAGCAGTATATATGATTTTGGTAATAATTTTAAGAAGATGTCATGATTACTTTGTCATTAAATCTATGTCATGTTTAGAAACAACAAAAAATATATATACTTATAAGTATATATATACTTAACATATATTAATATAAGATTGCCATGATTTGCAATTATAACCTAAATTTATATATATTATCTAAGCAGATATGCAGAAATTTGGTATCCAGTAGCAAGAAATATTAATAGTCATGTCAGTAAAGTTTATCATAAACTAATAGGAATAATTATTTTTCCCTGGTATCCACTAACTACTGCTGGCTATCTCAAATATATACTTAGTTTATCACATTTTATTTCAAGTGTGAAGCACATAGTACAATAAAATGATATAATTGCTAACCAAGTTTTTCAATGAGAATATAGTGGCTAAGGTTGATATTTAGCTTATGTATTTATAAACTTTATTCAGGAAGTGCATAATCTGAACCATGCCAGTAGGTGACAAAAGAAGGTGACATGGCAGAATGTTTCCTTCTCTAGATTCTTCCAACAATGAAGGCCGCATATTGAGTGAAAGAACACACAGCACTTTGTGTGTGTTCAGGCTCAGTCTGATCCATTGATTCTTAGACTATACTGAGTAAGACAAGGATGTTGGTAAAATGGGATATTATTTGATACAGTCCATTGGCTATTGTCTATGTTAGCACACACACACACACACACACACAAATTCACTTTCATTCTTATTCCATTAAAGAGTCATTTCCCTATCCTGTATTATCTATATAATCAATTCTACTCTGATTTTCCTTCATTTTGAAAACATTACATTATCTATAGAAACATAATTTCCTCTGTATTGTTCATTATTTTTCCTTTTTTGTTGTTTTTGTTTGTCTGTCGGTTGGTTGGTTTTTGGGCCACACCCAGTGATGCCCAGGGTTTACTCCTGGCTATGAGCTCAGGAATTACTCCTGACTTGGGGGACCATTTGAGACACTGGGGGATCAAACTGTGATCTGTCCTTGGTCAGCCACATGCAATGCAAATGTCCTACTGTTGCACCACCACTCTTGCTCCTGTCCATTATTTTTCATCTTCTTTATTGAAACTTTACTTTGTCAACTTTCCCTTGTTCCTTATTTTTATTGCACACCTCATATCATTTTCTATTCACTCTATGATCATACTTAACTTGTCACATCCAAAAAAGAAAAAATATTTTATTTTCCGAAGAAAGTAAGGATCTGTTACAGTATATGTTTTCCTTCTGCTATGGAATAGGTTTTTCATCATTAGCATATTTTAGGCTATAAAGAGTCCATAGTTTATTCTTATTTTTTGATTTCCCATAATAGACCTTATTTATTAGATACATTTAATTCAGCAATGAATTCTATGATGATAATTTGTTTGATAAATCATTTCATCTTTGTTTTATGTAAACATCTGAAATAGTATACAGTTTGGAGACATATAGGCTTTATATGAATCAAACTTATATTTCAAAATATGTTCTTTTTCTTCTAAAATTCTCCACATCTTTGAATTGCATAATGACTTCTCAAGTTGCCATCTCTCTTTTTTGAAAAATCTCAACCTGTTAGCAGGATTTCTTTCTTCTCTCATCCCTTAAACATTAGCTATCCGTATGGCTTTAGAAAATGTCACTGTTCTTCTGACTTTTGAGATATGCTCTCTAGATAATCTCATACACTTTCATAATTGTAACAGTTTTTTTATAGTGATGAGTTCCCAATTTATCTTTAAAACTTATTTAGTTAGTAGGTTTTAACCATAAAATCTCAGCGGTTAGATTTTTATTTCAATAAAAATGAAGATGAGAAATTTAAAAAGAAAGCCAAGTGAAGACTAGCTGAACTTTAAGAACATATATGACTTGTTTTAATTTTTATTTGTTAGCAATATTATTCTAAAGTTATTATCATACTTATTTCTAAAAATACTGTCACTTTTTAAATAAAATTATTACATAAATTTGATAAATGATATGACTACTTAGAAACATAAATACTATTCCTATAGTCTTACATCAACAAAGAAAAGAATAGAAATTTATATATGTATAAAAAAAGCCATATTCCAGCCTGGATACAACAGTTGCTTCTGCAAATATGTCACAGGACCATGTCCAAGCCATTCCTACCTTCTGGTCCTACATTGTTTATCTCTATAGATGTTACTTCTACTTGAAACATTTGCATATACTCAAGTCCTAAAACTTGGTGTTAGTCCAGATCTACCATGACCATATTATGGTAATGTTCGCTATTTTAGCTCCCACTGTTCCTCAATTTATGCATCAAACTGAAAAAATGAGAAGCAGTTGTTTTTATCTTGATATTGTTGAGTAATGTCATGTATCGGACCTTACTCATCTATGTTCACTACTACAATGCAAGCCACCATCTTTTATAACTGACTAATTCTCACCTATCTTTGTGAGTCCCTAATCTCACCACTCTATATAAGAGAAAAATTACTGTTACCTCATGAAATATCTACAGCTTTAGGTGTAGTGAGTATTTTTACCTTCTATAATAATCAGCTATTAGAAGTTATAAAATACAATAGTTTGAAATGATGACCATTTTTCTAATTTGCAGTCTTTCAGATTAGACTGCTTATTTTTTGTTTGTTTGTTTTGTTTTTTGTTTGTTTGTTTGTTTTGGGGTCACACCCGGCAGTGCTCAGGGGTTACTCCTGGCTCCATGCTCAGAAATTGCTCCTGGCAGGCACGGAGGGACCATATGGGGCACCGGGATTCGAACCGATAACCTTTTAATGAAAGGCAAACGCCTTACCTCCATGCTATCTCCTGGGCCCCAGACTGCTTATTTTTTTTAAATGCAAACCCTAGGTATAGTTTATCTCTTAGCACACATGCTACTACATGCATGTTCCCTCAAGCATTTTCTTACACTCGAAGTCCCCTAGTACTATCATGTGAGGCCTTAGTGGTTCTGGCACAATTGCACCCTCTGGGATCATCTCTTGACCAGAATAGCATTACTAGAACTAATGTCTGACAGATTGGTAATCACTGTTAGGGACTAATCAGACCTTTTCAGCACTATTGGGAGCCCGCAATCAAAGCAAATTTGACCCAAAATTCTCTTAAAGTGTCTGAATCACCTAATTTATATAAATATAAGGTCCCTCCACTTACTAGTGGATGTGAAGAAAGAACCTTGCTTCTATACTACCATGATGATCTCAGATAAATTTCGCTATTTTGAATTCCAAACATTAGAAATAAACATAATTTAAAACATAGATAATTTTTATAGTACAGCTAGGAAATGAGGGTGTGAGCAAGTCTTAGGAACTAGGAAAACATGTAAGTATAAGCAAGAGTAACTATAAAAGAAATTGATTGTAAAAAGTGACAGGAAAATTCACTCTTTAGTATTCCTTCTATTAGTTTTCTAGATCTGTAGTACCAAGAAACACTCTGGATAACTTACAAAATTATATTTGTTCCCTTGTTTGAAGATATCTAGGTGCTGTATGGTTAATTTTTTTCTCTGATGTCCTCCTGAATTGTCAAAGGCAGCCATGTCCTACCTCTAGATTCACTTGTCCTCTGCTACACATTTTCCTTCATGTCCTTCTAAAAGTCAAAACATGAATTCTTTGTTTTTTTATTCTTTTTTCTGGGGGGAGGGAGGTTGGGTCTCACCCGGCAGTGCTCAGGGGTTACTCCTGGCTCCATGCTCAGAAATTGCTCCTGGCAGGCACGGGGGACCATATGGGGCACCGAGATTCGAACTGATGACCTTTTGCATGAAAGGCAAATGCCTTACCTCCATGCTATCTCCCGGGCCCCAAAACATGAATTCTTAAAACAATACCACAATACCAGTCAGATTGGTTTAGGATCCACTCTAATAGCTTCATTTGGTAGGATTGGGTGGTTTTGTATTTGGTCCATACTCCTTAGTGTGCTCATAGATCATTTCTGGTGGTTCTATGACCATATGGGGTGCCTGTGATAAAGTCAAGCAGACTCTGTGTGTTGATGACCCGGTGGCCCCCACCATAAACACTAATGATTACAATCTCTCTTTTGGGCTTTGAATATTTCTGAAAAGTATCTATGGAATCAGTTTACTATGAAATAAAGAGCAACATTTATTTCTTATAATTCTTTCTAAGTCTACAAGGATAACTAAACTGGTAAACCAGTACAAATCTTCACTTTACTTTGCATATCTAAGTAGTTATGAATTAGTAGTGATTATATCTATAATATATATATACATTAGTTTTCACTTGATTTTTATGAAAGGATGATGTATATAATAGTCATATAATTTAAATAAATACTATGTCTGGTTGTACTTCATGGGCTTCTTCAAGGCTCTTTGCTCACTCAAAAATACTGACATTGTTCAGTGTACCAAAGGTGGTGCTGGGGATTAAACTTGGATCATCTACTTGCAAAGTAAGTAATTTAGCTGTTGTATTATCACTCTAGATAAAAGATAAGAATATTCTTTTGTTCGGGGGGGGGTGTCATACTTGGCAGTACTTAGGGATTACTCTTGGTTCTCCACTCAGAAATCGCTCCTGGCAGGTTTGGGGGACCATATGGGATGCTAGGATTCAAACCAACGCCTTACCTCCATGCTATCTCTCTGGCCCACTCCCTAAATTCTTTATTAGAAAACATGGTTTGTTTGTTCTTTTTGGATTTAGTGAGTTTCTGTATTCATTTTTTTTTGACACAGACTCAGTTCTTTATTTAACCAGACTTGACTTATTCAATAAGATTTTGATAAAATATAATATTCACTTTAGTGTTATGTTTTGTGACTTTCAAATCCAGGTAAAGCTAAAGATTCCTGCAAATATTTAATAAAATTGAGCTTATAGTAATTATTTTAAATCTATCTCATTCAAATATATCTTCAATCTTTGTAAGATAAACAAAAATAATAACTTTGTGAAATTAACACTAATTCTGTTCATTCCCTTATTTCACTTCACAGCAAAAAATGAATTTGACATGTTTCATGTTTCTCTGATCCATTATTATGGGACTTCAAACTCCCTGAGTACCCATAGAAGCTCTGAATTGATGTATATTTCTGGCAAAAATATGTCTATTTCTTATTCTTTTTGACAGATGTGGTAATGACTCTTATCAGTTATCTACCTCAAAAAATAGAACTAAAGTCACACCTGGTTACTTTAGATAAATAAGACACTTAGTGGCTTCTGTTTGGCCTCATTTGAAAATTTTAGCTTCCCAACTGATTGGTAGGACTTGAAGGTTATAAAATGAGGAAGTAGTAGAATCTTTCAAGGAGATTACATATGTAACACAGGATCTTATCTCTATGTCTTGCATTATTGATGAGACTCCCAATTATATTGGGCCTACCTACCCTTTGTAGAAAAATCTAATCTCTTAGAGCCAAAACAATTGCCTGAACTACGAATACACATTCTTTGTGTGAACAAATACATACGCATTAATTTTTTAAGAAGTTATTGCATTTCCCTGAACCTTTCAAGCACCCCCTAAGGAGCAGCAATGCCCACTTTGGAGACCACTAGGGTAGTTTAATAAAGCCATACATGAAAATGATTTCTTACTTGCCAATTTGGACATGAGACTGCATTAATGAAATTTCTGGTTCAGGCAATCCTTATATTGTAGAACTATAAAAATGCAAGTAATAGTACTAAAAGAGATATTAATATTCTGTAAACAAGCTAAGAATATTATTGAATTATACCATATGGCACTTACATGTTAGAAAGGCATAAACAGCATTTCACCAATTCATGATTATGTGAACAGGAAGTACATCTTAATAAGAAAGTCAATATTTTAAAATCATTCCTTTAGAACACTTTCAGTGGTTTTTAAAGTGACTTCTTTGAAACAATGCTAGCCTAAAAATTGATAACTTTTCTCTCGAGTAGTAGCAATTATTTTTGGGAAGATCCTCATTTGCAGGCTATGTTAAATTCTGTATCATCCCTATATAATATGAGCTTCCTCTTATGATATTTACTTATATTTATTTTGCTTATGTATTCATATTGTTTCAAAAGTCTAGAATGATAAATGCTGAGACATTTTGCCAATGATATGGTATCTTCCTAGTTAGATGGGGAAAATCCTCTATAAAGGAGTATTTTATGGAGGAACACTATAATTTTATAAACTTGGCAGGCAGGTGAAGTATTTCACATATATCTTAACAACATTTGGAATACAAATTCAAAGAGAATATTGCACTTGGAAACATTTTTTCAGTTATAAAAATGATGGCTAGTGTTTCATTCTAGAGGCTATTTAGTTCTCTCTCTTGGAATGCAGAGAATTTTTAAGACAATCACCAATCCTATTTGAGTGCCTGGAAAAAGAAATCTACACTAGGGACTAACAATAGCCTCCTCCTGGGCATTTCATTCAAAATACAATGTGTAGAGGGTAGACATTCTGGTAAAGTTTTTGGTGCATGGCACCCTGCCTTAGATAAAACTGTAAACTAGAGAAACTGAAGACATTTTAAAAAATAGAGTAAACAAAATTGATCTGAGGATCAGGTGCTTGCCTTTGCTGCAACAAGCACAATTTGGTTCTTGTATTGCATATTGTCTGTGAGCACTGAAAAAGATTGATTCTTGAGCACAGTGTCAGGAGTAAGCTCCTACTTTAAGGTGTGGCTTAAACTGCCCCTTCTGCAATGCAATAAAATTTAAGCAGGAAGAGAAATTGTATAGTTATAAAGAATGGACTGGCATAATATTATAGTACTCTTCTTCCACTTCCTTTTCTTTCTCCTATATTTCTCTTTGTCTTCCTCATATACTACCTTATATCCCTTATGTTTCTTAACCCTACATAGCATCAAAGTAATAGGATATACCCCAATTTTTATCTATATTTTACTTTTTTATGTATTGGTGGAGTTACAGTAAATGATGCTAAGGGTTTGTTCCTGGCTCAGTGCTTAGAGATCCCTCTCAGACACCATACAAGGTCCTTGAAATTGTGCCCCAAATGACTGCAGAAGGGTAAGTGCTCTACCTGCTGGAGTATCTCTATCTTAGCATCAATATTTCATGTCCAAATGCCAATCAGGTATCTTCACTTAGATGAAAGTGTTTCAATTTTCATATGTCAAAAATTCAATGCCTATTCTTCCAGAATTGATAAACATTTTTCTCCAACTCAGTCAGTGGCAAATCTGTTTTCCTGGCCTCTTGCTACCTCTCACTCTTTGCCAAATATATATAAAACAGGAATAATATTTTGAAATGCATATGCAATCACCCAATTTTTCTCTTGACTTATTGCTATCACCCTATGCAAAAATATCACCAAGTAAATTATTATTGCAATAATTATTTGCTTCTATTGTATGTCAAAAATATTTCCTCATTTCAAGAGCCAGAGTGATCCTCTCATAATGTAATACAGTTCTTGGCACTCTGTGAATTTCTGAATTTCAGAAAATTCAGTGAATTTTCCACATAGTAAAACTTATACTATTGCTTGCTTTCAAGGTCTATTAAGTTCTATTCATCCTATATAGTTGTCACTTGAGCACTGAAATCGTAGTCAAATATTTTGTTGTTGTTGATTTTCATACATGCAAAAAATTATTCTATCAGTATTATTCTATCTGTATTCTATCTGTATTCTCATCAACTTCATCACCAGTTTAGCTTTCTTACCTACATTAAAAAGACACCTCCCACTTTCAGAACTTTTCATTATCTCTTGTACTACCTAAATTTTGTTATACTTATTACCATTATATATTTTATAGCACCATTCCCCTCAAATGTTAGTCTCACCCACAAGAATGAAGATAAAGATTTCAAGGTGTTTGGTTCATTGCTGTATTCTGAGCATTTTAAAAACAATACTAAGGG
Organism: Crocidura indochinensis; assembly: GCA_004027635.1. Lineage (NCBI taxonomy): Eukaryota > Metazoa > Chordata > Mammalia > Eulipotyphla > Soricidae > Crocidura > Crocidura indochinensis. The sequence continues at coordinate 11,301 of PVKC010019729.1, forward strand.
TCTATAGAAATAGTACAGAAGATAAACCTCGCATGTGGCTGAACCTGATTAAATCCCCTGTACTGCATTTGGTTCCCCAAACAGAGCAGAGAATTAAAAGTAAGCCCTGAATATGACTGAGAGTGCAACAAGTAAGAGTTTACTATGTAGGGGTCAGAGCGATAGCATAGCAATCGTTTTGGTTGTTGTCGTTGTTGTTGTTTTGTTTTGCCTTGAACATGGCTGACTTGTGACGTTTCATGTTCCATTTCCGGCATCCCATATGATACCCCGAACCTGCCAGGAGCGATTTCTGAGTGTAGAGCCATGAGTAAACCCCTGAGCACCCCCCAAACAAACAAACAAAAATGTTTACCATATAAATATTTTGTAGATTGCATATAAATGTTCAATGGGTAGGTATTTTATGTTCTTAAGCAGGTATGATGTGGATTATAGCTATAATAATATTTGTGTACCGGGCTGGAGACATAGCACAACATGTGGGGCACTGGCCTTGCTTGTGGTTGACATGAGTTCAATTGCTGTGATCCCCCAAGCCCACCAGGAATAACTTGAGAGCAGAATCAGGAGTAACCCTTGAGCAATGATGAGTGTGGGCCCCCAAAATTGAATACATTAGCTGTCAAACAGTAGGAGTATGCATAACACTGTAAGAATTTGATTATACAATTAAACAATTACCTACAAGATCCCTAAAAATATTTCAGTTTGAAAAAACCTCTGTTGACCGCAGTGACCACGTACAGCAGGAGCTGATTTTGCTGGAGTGTATTTCAGAAACGTATATCCATTCACGTTATAAACTTGTGGAATGTGAGATAGAGCAAACTGGTAGTAAAATGGTGAGTATGGGTTTCTTTCCTTTGTTCTTTGGGTGATTAGCTCTACAACACAGTTAATAAAGCATTTCCTTATGTACTGACATGATGAATTAATAGTGACCCATAGAAGTAGTAAATTTTAAAACATTCATTTTTTTCTCTCTTTCTTCTTTCACACACATCTTCATTTCTATTTCACACATGCATGAGTTAATTTCAGTTTCTGCTTTGGAGGAAGCCCAAGCCTGGAACTGCATTAACATTTTGAAATATGTTTTATATATTTCCTTAGAAGCTTTTTGTTAGGTGTTATTACAATCTCCATTTCAAGAGAAGTGAATCTCATCTAATTATTTTATCTTTTAAAGATAAAAAATCAGTATTTAAGTCATTTTTGTCTTGGTATAAGTCTATGAGGATAGATAGATCTAAAATAATTAACTAACCCAATTCCCAGCTAAAGATTCTTTTTTTTTAATTTATGAAGTAAAACTATAGTTTTTAGATAATAAAAGAAATCACCCTAAGATTATAGAACAATTTATCAGAAAAATAAATGTTCAGTGGAATTAAAAATATTATATGACACCTAATTTTAAAAAAGTAGGACCATACTCCTAAATTGTGCTCATGGATAATAACTTCTGGCTCTGCAATTAGACATAACTCCTGGCAGAGCTCAGGGGATCATATGGTTTGCTGGGAATCAGACCTGGGTAACTATATTCATGGCAGGCACCTTAATTTCTGTAATATCTCTCTGACCCTAGTGAAATCTTTTTCCTATTATTCTGTGACAGATTCAAATTCTCTAGGAATCACATCCTTAAATACTAGTAACAAAGATCCTTTGCACTCTGATAAAGTCAATTTTATCAATTGAAGTCTTTACAGTAGATTACAAGGTTGACTAATCACATTTTCTGTTGCCTTCTTTGTTCATTACTTCTTTTTTTTTGGGGGGGGGTCACACCCGGCAGTGCTCAGGGGTTACTCCTGGCTCCATGCTCAGAAATTACTCCTGGCAGGCACGGGGGACCATATGGAGCACCGGGATTCGAACTGATGACCTTTTGCATGAAAGGTAAACGCCTTACCTCCATGCTATCTCCCGGGCCCCTGTTCATTACTTCTAATGAGTACCACAGTATCCATGAACAGCTATCTGTATTGTGATAAGGGGTCTTTTCCCATCCATTTTTTTCCCTAATTCAGGTTCACTAGTACCTCTTTTTGATAGTTCTGTTAGCTCACAACTCTATAATTAGCTGCTTTATTAAACTCTTTAATTACTCCAGTTTTGAGTATGCCATCTGTTTCCTCTAGGGATTCTGGATCATATCAAAGACAACAAACATAAAATAAAAAAATTCTAAAGTAAGAAGTGTTGAAAAGTAATTAGGGACAGATTGTCCATCAGGGTGGGTGGGGTGGGGGACAGTATCTATTAAAGGGAATTAATAATTGTATATTAAAGATGAAAATGGAACAATACTAGTTATGGGAAGAGGGTAACTGTGAGAAGTGGAGAGTCATAATGAGGTACTATAAACAAAAATAATTTGTCAAATATGTATTGTAAAGTAAATATATGACACAGTTTTAGAAACTTTCATCTATTTCCATACTGTTAATTATTGTGGCCACCAAACTGAGCACTATACCATGACATATATTGATATTGACTGATGCAAAGTGGCACAGGTATTGACTACTAAATTATTTACTTTGGACTATACTGTTTAGAGTTTAAAACCCTTTTTACAGTAAAAGTATACTTTTTAACACATATAGTTCCACATTAAATGGATTTCATTCTGTACAGTCTATTCCATAAAATTGAAATCTAAAGTTAAATTTTATGGATATGAAACCATGAAATATAATCTTAATAAAGAAAATTTTAGAAACTGCTTCAGGACTAGAGATTTATATAGCTGTAGAATAAAAGATTAATGGGGTAGAAAGACTGAACTACCGCTTATTGCTTTTCCTTTTTTAGACTTGGTGTTAAGTCTGATTCTCAAGCAGTTATACATTATCTCACAGTTATATATTAACCCAAGACTCTCTTCTCCTTATACCTTTATAAGTGACAACTCTTTTAAAGTTTATTTTTCCTTAATAATGACTCAGTAACTTTTAAAATGCTCCACACCACTAAACATCAGGGAGATGCAAATAAAAACAACAATGATATACTATCTTATGCCACAGACACTGGCACACATAACAAAGAATAAGAACAATCAGTGCTGGCACGGATATGACGATAAAGGAACCATCATTTACTGCTGGTGGGAATGTCATCTAGTCCAGCCCTTGTACTGACATTGGACTGACTGATATTGGGAAACAATATGGAGATTCCTCCAAAAACGGGAAATTGAGCTCCCATTTGATTCAACTATACGACTTCTAGGGATATACCCCTAGGAACCCAAAAACACAATACACTAATGCTCTCTGTACTCATATGTTCATAGCAACACTATTTACAATAACCATAATATGTAAACAACTCAGAGGCCTTACAACAGATGAGTGGCTAAAGAAACTGTGGTACATATACACAATGGAATACTATGCAGTTATGAGAAGAAATGAAGTCATGACATTTTCCTATACATAGATGGATATGGAAACTATTTTGTTGAGTTAAGTGAGTCAGAGAGAGACACACACAGTATAGTCTCACTAACCTGTGGGATTTAAGAAAAATAAAAAATAGTATGGTAATAATACCCAAAGACCATAGATATTTGGTTTGAAAGGACCAGAACATGATTTGAAGCTTACCACAAAGATTGGTGAGAGCAATTAGACAAATAACTACAGTAAGAACTATCATGAACAATGGTACTGAGTGAGAGAAATAGACAGGCAGGAGTGGGGAAGGAGAAAGGTGGGGGCAATAATGGCAGGGATGTTGCCCTAGTGAAAAAAGTGAGGTATACTTTTTATGACTGAAACTGAACTACAAATATGTTTGTAACTATGGTGGTTAAATAGATGCATAAAATTAAAATAAAATAAATACAATAAAACTGATACATGTACAAGTTTCAATATATGTAAATTTTCCTCACAACATTCTTTCTCATTTCTTATTTGAAAGAACTTACACAACATTTAGGATAGGCATTTTTATTTACTCTGTTGTATACGGACCCAGTTTCCTTAAAAATATAACTAATGAAACACAATATATTAAACCTTACCTCTACTACTCATACCAATCTTCAAATATGATATTGCTATTTTTAACTGAGTTAATTTTTACAATATGTTTTTATACTTTGGAAATAAAATTCCAAATCAGACTATCTCTCTTGATATTTGTGCTTTATATTTTTCTTAAAAATTATTATACCTCTGGAACTAGAGAAATCATGTAACTTGTAGGACTCTAGTCTTGCTCTTGATGCCCACAGTTTCAGTCTCTGCAACACATATAATAACTCAAGCCTTAAACCAGGAATGATTTCTAAGATAGAGTAAGGAGTAAACATGAGCACAGTTAGGTGTGCCCCATGCAAAATACCAAAAATAAAATAAAAATTATACTTCGTTATTAAAAGTGTACAAAGATATAAATGTCCAAGTGAATACCCAAATTGGTTGTCTTTAGATTGAAGTTTCCTAATATCTAACAAAACTTTTCCTACCATTTATCAATATGTATTTCTATCAATATATTAATAATTTAATGTTTTGATTTCATTAGCGTTCCTGTGGGTCTCAGAGGGGCGCAGAGGCCATCTTGGGTCATGCAATTTCTAGCTGCCTGAGATCAGATCTCACGAGCGTTCCTGCCACTGCCTTCGAGTGGATTTCATCAGCATTCCTGCGGTTGCCTGAGATTCGATCTCACCAGCGTTCCTGCCACTGCCTGAGACTGGATTTCATCAGTGTTCCTGCGGGCAAATCAACCCACCCAGAAAGGGCAGAGCAGAGGAGTGTGGCCCTGTACATCAACTACCCAATGAATACCACCAAAACACGTAAAATAAACCACAATACACGTGTGACAATGGGGAAAAAACACAGGCCAGCATCAGACATAGAGCACGAAGAGGACAATTCTGATGACCAGACAACGACCAATGAACTAATCAATTTCTCAGAAAAGGAATTTAGAAAAGCAATATGGAAGATACTGAAAGAACTCAAAGAAACCATGGATTGAGTTGAACAGAACACTAATAAGAACCAAGAAAATACGAAGACAGAATTCACAAAACTCCAAACTGAAATAACATGTCAACTAGGAGGCCTGAAAAACTCAGTAAATGAATTGAATGGCAAAATAGATAAGCTCAACACCAGGATAGAAGAAGCTGAGAATAGAATTGGCACTGTGGAAGATGAGATGAATAACAATTCCACACAGCAGGAGAGAATGGAAAAAAAATGAACAGACAATAGAAAATATAGTCAAAGAATGGGAACAGATGAAAATAGAAGTTTATGATAAGATCAACAAAAACAACTTAAGAATCATTGGAGTCCCAGAGACCCAGGAAGAAAATTTCCAGGAAGAATGAACAGTCAAGAATATCACTAAAGAGAAACTCCAGAGCTAAAGAATGTATGTGATAAAATCCTGCATGCCTGAAGAGTACCAACCAAAAGAAATCCCAGAAAAAATATCCCAAGACACATCCTAGTCACAATGTCGAATCCCACAGAGAGAGACATAATTCTGCAAACAACAAGATCAAAAAAGGAAATTACATTCAAGGGAGCATCCTTGAGATTTAGAGAAGACCTGTCACCAGAATAATTCAAAGCCAGAAAGCAGTGGTGGGATATTGTGACAAGACTGAATGAAATGAAAGCTTCACCTAGAATTCTGTACCCAGCAAAATTCACTTTCCGGTTTGATGGAAAAATACATGGTTTCACAGACCAAAAAAAGCTCAGAAACTTTATAGATTCAAAAGCACATTAAGAGAAAAACTGAAAGACCTAATTTAAGACAAGACTAGCAAAAAGACACACCAAACTTCGATATAAAGATGTCAGCAAATCCCAGGACAGTTCTTTCTCTCAATGACAATGGCCTAAATGCATCAGTTAAGAGACACAGAGTGACTAAATAGATCAAAAAACTCAATCCAAATTTCTGCTGTCTACAAGAAAAGCACCCGAATAGTCAGAATAAACATAGACTCAAAATAAAAGGCTGGAGGAAAATTATCCAAGCACACAACACCCATAAAAAGGTTGGAGTGGCTTACTAATATCAGATAATGCAAACTTTATACTCAGAAAGGTTGGAAGGGACAAAGATGGACATTATATATTAATCAAGGGGTATGTAGAACAGGAAGAAATCACTCTTCTCAACATATATGCACCGAATGAGGATCCAGCAAAATATTTAATACAATTGTTGACAAGGCTGAAAAATAACATCAATAATAAAACAATAATTGTGGGAGACCTCAACACAGCTTTGTCAACACTGGATAGGTCAACCAGACTGAAACCCAACAAGAATATACTGGACCTGAAGAGAGAAATGGAAAATGGAAGAAAGAGGCCTAGGGTATATATATATGACACTTCATCCCCAGAAACCTGGATACACATTCTTCTTCAATATACATGGGATGTTTTCCAGGATAGACTAAACATATCTGCATAATATCAAGAGGATAGAAATTTTGCAGACTAACTTTACTGACCACAAGGCTCTGAAATTATTTGTGAATTGCAAAGGAACACAGAAGAAAAAATTTAACACCTGGAAGTTAAACAGCCTCATACTGAATAACCAGTGGGTCTGAGATAAAATCAAAGAAGAAATCAAAAGATTTCTGGAAACAAATGATAATGAAGACACAAACTATCAGAACTTATGGGAAACAGCAAAAGCACTACTGAGTGGAAAATTTATAGCTTTGCAAGCACACAACAGGAAGGAAGAAAGGGCTACTGAGTAGCTTAATGACGCTGCTCATAGAACCGGAAAGTGCTCAACAAAAGGAACCTAAAATAGGGAGGCAGAAGAAAATAACAAAGCTGAGAGCAGAAATCAATGAAGTGGAAACCCAAAAAACAATCCGAAAGATCAAGGAAAGAAGAAGTTGGTTCTTTGAAAAAATAAACAAGATTGATAGACCACTGGTAAAACTAACAAAGAAAGAGAGAGACAAAATTGATAACTTGTATAAGAAATGAAAATGGAGAGATCATGACTGATATGGCAGAGATTCAAATGGTAATCAGAAACTACTTTGAAGGCTCTATGCCACTAAAAATGAGAACCTAGAAGAAATGGATAAGTGCTTGAACTCTTATAATCTTCCACATTTGAAGGAAGAGGATGTAGCATATCTAAACACCCTCATCACCATTGATGAAATTAAAACGGTAATCAAATGTGTGCCCCAAAACAAAAGTGCAGGCCCAGATGGATTCACTAAAGAATTCTTTCAAACTTTCCAAGAGGAACTTATACTAATCCTGGCAAGACTAATGAAATCGAAAAAACAGAAACACTTCCAAATACCTTTTATGAAGCCAACATCACCTTGATACACAAACCAGACAGAGATGTAGCAAAAAAAAGAAAGTTACAGACCAATATCACTGATGAATGCAGATGCAAAGATCCTCAACAAAATCCTGACAAATAAAATGCAATGCCTATTTAAGAAGATCATCCACTACGATCAAGTAGGTTTCATCCCAGAAATGCAAGGCTGGTTTAACATCTGTAAATCTATCAACATAATACACAACATCAAAAACAAGAAAAATAAAAACCACATGATCATATCAATAGATGCAGAGAAAGCATTTGATAAGGTTCAACACTCTTTCTTGATAAAAACTCTCAGCAAGATGGGAATGGAAGGAACCTTTCTCAATATAGTTAAGGCCACGCACCACAAGCCAGTGGCAAATATTATCCTCAATGGAGAAAAACTAAATGCCTTCCCTCTGAATTCTGGTACAAGACAAGGCTGTCCTCTCTCACCAGTTCTATTCAACATAGCACTGGAAGTACTTGCTATAGCAATTAGGCAAGAAAAAGATATCAAGGGAATCCAGATAGGAAAGGAAGAAGTCAAGCTCTCATTTTTTGCAGATGACATGATACTCTACTTAGAAAACCCTAAAAACTCTACCAAAAAGCCTCAAGAAACAATAGACTCATATACAAAGGTGGCGGGCTACAATATTAACACTCAAAAATCAATGGCATTTTTATACACCAACAGTAATAAGGAGGAAATGGACATTAAAAAAACAAACCCATTCATAATAGTACCACAAACTCAAATATCTCAGAATCAACTTGACTAAAAACGTGAAGTACCTATACAAAGAAAACTATAAAAGCTCCAGGAAATAGAGAGGATACTCGGAAATGGAAACACATACCCTACTCATGGATGGGCAGGATTAACATCATCAAAATGACAATACTACCCAAAGCATTATACAGATTTAATGTGATCCCTCTAAAGATCATCACGACATTCTTCAAAGAAGTGGATCAGGCACTTTTGAAATTCATTTGGAACCATAAACACCCTAGAATGGCTAAAGCACTCCTAGGGAAAAGGAAAATGGGAGGCATTACTTTTCCCAACTTTAAACTGTACAACAAAGCAATAGTTATCAAAACAGTATGGTACTGGAAAAAGGACTGGCCCTCAGATTAGTGGAATAGACTTGAATACTCAGAAAGTATTCCCCAGACATACAGCCACCTAATTTTTGATAAAAGAGCAAGAAATTCTAAATGGAGCAAAGAAAGCCTCTTCAACAAGTGTTATTGGCACAACTGGCTAGCCACTTGCAAAATATTGAACTTAGACCCCAAGGTAACATCAAGGACGAAGATAAATTCCAAATGGATGAAAGACCTTGATATCAGACCCGAAACCATAAGATATATAGAACAACACATAAGCAAAAGATTCCAGGACATTGAGACTACAGCATATTCAATGAGGAAAATGCACTCTCCAAGCAGGTGAAAGCAGAGATTAACAGATGGGAATATATCAAGCTGAGAAGTTTCTGCACCTCAAAGGAAATAGCGCCCAGGATACAAGAGCCACCCACTGAGTGCGAGAAACTATTCACCCAATACCCATCAGATAAGGGGCTAATTTCCAAAATATACAAGACACGGACAGAACTTTACAAGAAAAAGCATCTAATCCCATCAAAAAATGGGGAGAAGAAATGGACAGAAACTTTGACAAAGAAGAAATACGAATGGCAAAAAGACATGAAAAAAATGCTCCACATCACTAATCATGAGGGAGATGCAAATCAAAACAACTATGAGGTACCACCTCACACCATAGAGAATGGCACACATCACAAAGAATGAGAACA
>PVKC010019730.1:0-18970 GCA_004027635.1 Crocidura indochinensis
CAATGAATGCTGCATATCAGAAAGTTGCTTTTTTAAATATGAAGTAAAAAAGTTGTTTATTAAAAAAAAAAAAAAAAGCAACCAAATGGGGCCGGGCGGTGGCGCTGAAGGTAAGGTGCCTGCCTTACCGCGCTAGCCTTGGACAGACCGCGGTTCGATCCCCCGTGCCTCATATGGTCCCCCAGGCCAGGTGCGACTTCTGAGCGCATAGCCAGGAGTAACCCCTGAGCGTCACTGGGTGTGGCCCAAAAGCCAAAAAAAAAAAAAAGTTGTTTATTATTTAAAAATAATTTGTATTAAGTAAAATTAAATTTCATTAAGTTAACATAACTTTTCTTGTTTTTGTTTTTTTGGGGTCACACCCATTTGACACTCAGGGGTTACTCCTGGCTATGCACTCAGAAATGGCTCCTGGCTTGTGGAGGACCATATGGGATGCCAAGGAATAGAACCATGGTCTGTCCTAGGCTGGCGCTTGCAAGGCAGACACCTTACGTCTAGCACCACCTCTCCGGCCCAACATAAATAATTTTTTTAAAAAAAGTTTTATTTTTTGTGTTTTTGGGCCATACCCGGTGATGCTCAGGGGTTACTCCTGGCAATGCACTCTGAAATCACTCCTGGCTTGGGGAACTATATGGGACATGGGGGTACCAAACTGTAGTCCATCCTAGGTCAGCCATATACAAGGCAAATTCCCTATTGCTGTGCCACCACTCCTACCCCAACATGAATAACTTTTATGTTAAATTTTATTTCATAAAAAATTCAATCTGAATGAATTTTGAAAACCACAAGAAGAAATCCTTTTTATGTTCTTCTTTTAGTTTTTTTTTCATTCTTTTCCTGTATTATGATTATATTTTCTGACTTATTATGGAGCTGGAGTTCACACATAGGGTTGTGATGGTTGCATTGCAGTATGCTGGGAGCTACAGATTGGGATGCAGGAAATTGTGCTTGGATTATGGCGATGTTTCCTGAGGTAATTTTATAGGCTCACATGTGCTAAGTAGGCACTCAGCTCTTGTCTTATATCCTCCAAAGCCCCAAAGATAGGTACAGTGATGGAGAGTCCTAGGTACTTTGATGGAAGTACAGAAACTTTTTCAACCAATGTGTGAACATGAACACTATTATAACCATGTTACCTCTACTATGATAAACATACATATATATATGTATGTATGTATTTCCCTTAAATTATATCTCTATCCTACATTTTATTTGCCCAGAATTTTTCATGCACATTTTTCTTTGGCTTACATCAAGTTGCTCAATTTATCATTAAACACTAAAAACTTCATTGGATAAAGTTAAAATTCAATAACTTTTCATTCCCATTTCAGTAATTTCTCTTGTATTTTCAAAATAATCTGTAGTATATGTCAACCATTCTTTTTTTTTGGGGGGGGGAACCACACCCGGTGACGCTCAGGGGTTACTCCTGGCTATGCACTCAGAAGTCGCTCCTGGCTTGGGGGATCATATGGGAAACCAGAGGATCAAACCGAGGTCTGTCCTAGGCTAGTGCAGGCAAGGCAAGCACTTTACCTCCAGCTCCACCGCCCAGCCCTTGTCAACCATTCTTAAGAATGGCTTCTATTTCTAAAATGTCCCAAAAGTCAAAATACTCTAACTATAAGAAATCTGGGAATAGTTTGAAAGTACAGGACTAGGCATGATTCTAGAAGGCCAGGGCAAGGCAGTGATGGGGCATCAAGTCAGGAACCACAGACTTCCTACCTTTGGGCAGCAGTTGTTGGATCTGGGGAAGAATCTCAGGTACAGGGGTTTAAAGATAATGAACATGCCACAAAGAGTTGAAAGCTCCCACACTGTAAAGCAGCACTTTAGTTATTTGGTTATATCAATGCAGTCTTAATCCAAAAATTAAGGCGACAACATTTAATAAAAGAGAAAGTAAATTAAAAATGAGTTGTATTGATATAAGGTTATTAATCCAATTTAAGTTTCAAGGCTTTTATATTTTAATAGACTCGGTCTTTTGTTCTTAGTCACATGTATAATTACTTCCCCTATTCTTTTGATTTAATAGCAAAACTCTTAATACTCTTGTAGGAAAATATACTGTGTAACAAACTGATCTGAATGAGATTCAAAATAATCAGGTCTTGGCACTTAAAAATCCTATCATGATGTATGACAAAATAATATAGCTACCATAGGTACAATGTTTCATCCAAATATGATCATGGTCAAATAAGTAGATATTTGTCCAGTTCTTCCTCAAAATAATTTTTGCTTCAAATTTAAAACTGAACAAGGCACTATTTTAGTGTATAAATACCAGATTCACACACTTACCCCTTTGCCCATAAGTTTAAGCATGGATGTGTTCAAGTTCTAAGCAACCGGCAAAATTCAATGACTCAGTGGTAGTCTTTGAAAGCTTATGAACATGTTCTACTTGCTGTCAAATTCAATTTCTTTCAACAAAACATTTTTTAAATTATCTTAATAATAGCTTCAAAACAACTTTGGGGCTGGGCATTAGATAAGAGTCGGTGGTGGGTGGTAGTTGTGCCACGGTTGGCAGTGCTCAGAGATAACCCTTGTTTTTGTGCTCAGGGATTACTCCTAGAAGTTTTGGGGGGACCATATGCAGTGGCCAAGATAGAACCAGAGTTGGTATTGTTCAAGGCAAGTACATTCTTTCTTGTGTTATCTCTCCCATTCAAGATACATACTAAACCACAGGGAAATTTTGCTAGTAACAAAAAACTCCCAATATTCTTACATTTGTGTACAAATATACATAAGAATATATAACTATTTAGACTATAAATAGACATATATACTGAACCTCCTATCCAACACTCTGGAGTACCTAACTGAATTGATATGAGAAGTTCTTGGAAGACCCCATTCTTGCCAGCACTATCTTAAACATAATAAGCATGGAGACCAGCCACCCAATCTAGTCAAAAGTTTCCCACCAATAGATTTTCACTCTGACTAAACCTTTCTTTATCCCTGTTATGAAGTTCCTAGAATCCCCATTGTCAAGGATGGAATCATCATTAGTCCCACAACAATAAGAGGAAATTAGTTGTCACAAATAGTAAAATATGTGTGAGTTGGGTTGGCCTGAAAGTGAGAGAGAACTAGAGCTTTTCAAGCAAGTTTTTCTGGAAACCTTGTATTTATTTGAAAAGGCAACTCAGACTTAATACTACATCTTTCAGGTAGAAAAATTCTATATATTTCACTTGTCAAGACATAAAATCTGAGAATACTTGATGGTCATCTACCTCCCACCAACGCTTCCCTTAAAAAAAAGAATTTAACATCTTTCTTTAGAGCAATCAACCATACCAATCAAGGATTTACTAATAGTGTCTTCAAGCTTACCTGAGATTGTTCAAAATAGTGCTTTCTGGGTTTTAGGTCAAGATATTTTGCCTTTTATATGTTATAATAAGAGCACCAGGATTTGTTTTTAAAAATTCTCTCCTGTGATTCTAACATGGGGATGAAATTGAGAACCAATGATATTTGGAGAAATATTAATTCTATGCTGAAAGTGAGTGGCTTCTAAAAAAGATGTGAAAATCATCCTGATTTTGGTTTTTATTTTCCAAAAAAGAAAAAAAAAAGGCACTTATAGCTGTAGAGGTAAATGATAACCCAGTCACCCGAGTTTGGAATTTGCAGCTTTGTTCACTGTTTCACAGTCTCCTCGTTATTAATTTTCTGTTTCATAAACCTGACAAACATAATCGTTAATTACATACCATACACACCACCTTCCCAGTAATAGTTTCTCTCAGAACCCTCATCTGCTAGAAAGCTATAGTGCAATGCCTCACTATATTAAATTTCAATTTAATTATCTTTATTACAACATCACCTCCTTGGAGGAAATGATTAACTCTGAGATGGACTTATAATAGCAGTGAAAGGAATTGCAGTGAGCCCTGCCCCAAGCCCAGTGCTACTCTCCCAGCTATAGGCATAAGAACCAGGAAAGGCAATAAAATGATTGAAAAATGAGCTCCTCTCCCAATTCCTCAGCGCCCTACAACGTGCTCCCACAGAAGTCCCCACTGTCCCACACGAAAGTAAATGGCTGAAGAAATGGACTTTAAAGTACAATTTATTGTGTGTGCCTGTGCATGCTTTCATTAAAACTGAAGAACTAATCTCAGATAATTAGCACAGGAAAACAAGAGAATGTCACCTATGGACAGTACACATTCATTAGCTGATAATTAATCTTTTCATAATGAAACTTTATTTAGTACCAAGTAAACTATTTTTAAAAAAAAATAGGTATTTTATTTTTAAACATTCCTTGAGGTGACTTTCAATAAGAATCTCTTTAACTTTGGTTTACAAATTAAAAGAGCTAGAAACTCACAAGCTTACCCGAAGTAATTGTTTCCCTAAATTAACACTAAAAGGCTTGAATCCCAAGCAACAATGATATTAGGTGACTGAGAAGAAACAAACTAGAAAATGGGACCAGAGGGATTTTTGAGACTCCATAGGATTGAAACAAAACAGTAGCATGAGATGTATGATCATTAATTAAAGATTTATCATGTCAGGATTTATAGAAAGTGATTTGAGAGTAACTGCTATGAAGAACAGACTGGCCTCACTCACGTATGGATTTTTCTTCTCCTGATTTTTCTTTTTAAGCATGTTAGGATTTGGAAGCACCACAAAAATCCATGAGTCCAAACCCCAAACAAGAGGTTGCCGCATCTTCCCAAACATTACCATGAAAACTTGCTTTTGAGTGAATTGAGGATATAAGTTGATAGCTGGTATAGAGAATAAATTCTAGCTTGATTCTCCATTAAACTCAATATATGATTTCAGACATTAAATAATTATAGGGGGTCTGGAGGGGATAAGAATGAGGGCTAAGTGCTTCTCCTGGGGAGCACACATTTTTTTTTTTTGGTTTTTGGGTCACACCCGGCAGTGCTCAGGGGTTACTCCTGGCTCCATGCTCAGAAATTGCTCCTGGCAGGCACGGGGGACCATATGGGGCACCGGGATTCGAACCGATGACCTTTTGCATGAAAGGCAAACGCCTTACCTCCATGTTATCTCCCGGGCCCCGGGAGCACACATTTTGAGGAAAATGCTGAGACATTTGAGTGCAAAGACATTCTAAAGAAAGAGGCAAGTTGGGAACATGGAGCTTATGAAATATACTCACACAAGTCACATTCGAAGAGGAAGTGCAACCAAAGGAAAGACACAAAAAAGACATCGGACTGAAATGGCCACAGAAGATTCTGGATGAAAGGTGCTTTATATATTGGGGACAGAAGCAAAATTTCAAGACAGAGAAGACAATTTTTAGGGACTGAAGAGATAATACAGCTAGTAATGTTGTACTCAGCCATGCTACGTTCAATCTCTGGGGTCTCATCACTAGAAATAATCTCTGGGTATAGAGTTAGAAGTCAGCCCTGAGCACAGATGGGTATGTACCCCATGACCCCCCCCTAAAAAGGGCAGTTTTTTAAGATTTTGCACATGTTGGAGCTGGAGGAAATGTACAAGGCAATTAAGTCATGGTTGAATTACTGCTGTGCTTTCTAAGTGTTTATGTATTGGATGGGAGGAGGCAGTGGAAAATGATAAGCAAAGGCAGGGACTTAGATACTACTCATGAGGAGGAAATGTGAGGGTGCTAGAAGTGCCCTAATTTTTACCATCAAATTGCTATCAACTAAGTCAAGACAAATTAGTAGAATTCAAACCAAAGTTTTCTCAAATGGTAAGTTGACAGCCTCTATAGCTCAAAAACATAATCTATATAGGCTTTATTCTGCATTAGAACTTAATACTGTGTTGCCTCTGAAAGTTTAAGAACAATTGCTCATGCATTGAATCCTGTATGAACAATCCACTCCCATGATTCCTCATTCTGTTCTAAGATTCTATAGTGTCAGTGGGCTGCATCAGTTAGTGAAGGAAAACTAATGCACTCCTGAACACTTTGGATGAAAATAACTTATAAAAATTAGTTCATCAAGTGTCAGAGTGATAAGCACAGCAGGTAGGGCATTTGCCATGCATGTGGCCAACCTGGAACAGATCCAGATCTGATCCCAGGCATCCCATATGGTCCTCTGAGCCTGCCAGAATTGATTTCTGAGCACAAAGCCAGGGGTAATCCTTGAGTGCCACTAGGTGTGTCACAAAAACAAAATAAGTAAATTTGCTTACTAATTTTTTTTTTTTTTTTAGTTTTTGGGTCAAACAACAGCACTTAGCGGTTACTCCTGGCTCTATGCTCAGAAATCGCCCCTGGCAGGCACAAGGGACCATATGGGATGCCGGGATTTAAACCAATGGCCTTCTGCATGAAAGGTAAACACCTTATCTCCATGCTATTTCTCCAGCCCCTGCTTAATAATTATTTAGTAGCATTAAAAAATAGGAAAAGTGGATGTTTGGATTAATTGATAATTCATCCTTTTGGTAGAAGTAAAAGGGTAAATACTAAACAAGAAATTCTAGTGTCTATTACTAAATTTGCTAGTCTGTCTTATTCCTATGTTTTTCAAGAACAAAGGAGTAATGGGGCCTTCTGCGGCCATGGCTAAGAGCAAACACCCTCTCTCATTTCCACCTTCCAATCACTGGCTGGAGTCTTTTGCTAAGATGATATGAGAAATGAATTAAGCAAAAGTGTCAGTAAATGTCTTTGAGGCTCAAATTACTAACTTGACAACAGCAAGCTTTGAGTTCAAATCTTATTGCGGGCTTCATGCATGATTCTATTTAGACGACCCTGTTCTAAGAATCCTGATGAGAAAGATTCTGGAAGCTGACTCTGGCTCAGAAAGCACCCAGGACAGATGTGAGGTCTTTCTTGACTTAATTCTTAGAGAAGCCTATGCCTAAAAGAAACATTGACATCCATAGTTCATAGACTTGAGAGGCAACGGAAAAGAAACCAGTGTCTTCAAAACTAATTCAACATCTGAAGGAATGGATAGTACCATGGAAGGTTCAATAGAGAAATTCCATCATCAGGGATGACTTTCTAATAGAAATTATACGGCTCTAGGAGACAGTAGATAGAACATTTGCTTTGCATGTAGCGCCCTTGTTCAATTCCTAGCGCCACATATGGTCCCCTGAGTCTATCAGGAGTGGTCCTTGAGCACAGAGTTAGGAGTAAGCCATGAACATCACCAGGCTTGGCCTCAAAACAAAACAGCATATAAAAAAAAGTTATATAAAGTTTATCCATCATATATTATAAAGAAAAACGCCTTTTTTCTTTTGACTTTGTGATCTAAAATGATTTAAAATGATTTACTTCCATTAGCTGAGATTTTGGCTGAGCGGTATTTATAACTATAAAACTAACAAAAATATCCATGGTATGTGATGATTTATAAATACAAAGCCATAAAAGTATAGAGTTTATTAGACTCATGACTACCACAGCAATTACTTCTAAACACTTAGAAAAGGAAAGGCAGAGCAACAGGGAGCCTAATATCTGACTCGTGGCCAAATATGTCATCTGAGGATGAGTGTTAATAAAAAATAGGTTATGAAAACTTATTCCCATTTGATTGTGTCTTTTTTTAACATTGGCTCAAAAACTATCAGGAAATAAATGAAAACACATAAAAACTCAAAGTGATATGATTATAGAAGTTGAGCCTTATAAAAATGGATAATGGCACAGCATACCAGTCCCAAAGTATGACAACATTAACCACATCAGGAGAAAGTAATGAATGGTAATCAGTCTAGGAATCATCTAAGAAGTAATTAACACATCTGAATCCTTTTGTGAAGCTATTATCTTAATCTAAGGAGGTTTAAATAGAATGAATAATATTGAGCGACAAAACCAAGATTTTAACTCAATGGAGTGATTGCTGGTATTTTTATTATGTTCACTCCGTCTTTTCTTTTCAATGGAGATTGACGTGTTACATTTCATCTTCATAGAAATTAATCATCTATAGAAGGTATATATAATGTTAAGCAAGTCTATTGGACTAAATAGAAACTGAAGAGCAATCACTTGATTGGTCCAAAGGTTATGCATACAAGTTATATTTTATAAAAATATACCAAGTCCAACCTACTTTGTTTTGTTAAAACATTGGTGCAAGGACTGGAGAGAGAGCACAGAGGATAAGGCATTTGCCTTGCACATTGATGACCCAGGATTGGCCTGGGTTTGATCCCAGGCATTCCATATCATCGCTTCAGCTTGCCAGGTGCAATTCCTGAGCAGAGAGCCAGGAGTAACCCCTGAGCACCACTGGTGTGGTCAAAACAAAACAAAACAAAACAACAACAACAAAAATAAAACATAGATGCATTTAGTCATGCATTAGTAGATATTTCAAAACAAAAGTTAAATCGATGGGTTTGATATTCTTATCCCTTTTATTTCTAGGAACTGTTATTCATAGACTAAGTATCTCAACCTCTGGCTAAGAAGTGAAAATCATGATGTCACTCTCCAGAGACAGTTCTGGTTTTGTGAAGATGAAAAAAAAGCTTATGTGCTGGCAGCAGACTGAGCACTAAGAAAGGGCCTCTCCCAGGTGTTTCAGAGCAGAAAGTTGGAAACTCGGAAACAGTCACTAAGTTTGTTGCCCTGAGTCACAAAAGCTAGGACAGACAGATAATTATGTAATTACTCACATAGGGCTTTGCAAAAAATGAGCCTTTAGCTCTTAGAGAAGGAAGGAACTCCAAGAGGACATGGTAAGAAGCAGCTAGGTAGGTATAAAAAAAATCTCTGTGTAACTCATAGTCAATTTTCTTTAAATGCCTTAAATATATAGTAAGTGAATAATACTTGGTCAAAGACAACAGAAGGTGAGATCTGGTCCTCATAAGTGAATGAAAAATGGTAGAGGGATGGAGAATGTGCTGAGGATATAGGGGACACTGTGACTATAGTGGAGGGAAGAAGTCCTGATGGAGCCTTCAGTGTTGGCACATTGGCACATTGAACCATTAACAAGAATTGGGAATAACCTCAAGCATAAGAGAATACAATGTCTTAAATATACAAACTAAATTGTTCCAACACTACCAACTTTCTTTTTTTTTTTGGGGGGGGGTCACACCTGGCAGACCTCAGAGGTACTCCTGACTCTATGCTCAGAAATTGCCTCTGGCAGGCTCGGGGGTGCTCAGGGGTATTCCTGGCTCTACATTCAGAAATCACCCCTTGCAGGCTGGGGAGACCATATGCGATGCCTGGATTCAATCCACAATCCTTCTGCATACAAGGCAAACGTCCCACCTCCATACTATCTCTCCGGCCCCATTACCAACTTTCATTTCCTCTCCCAATGCCTACTCCTCCGTTATTTAAGTAAATATTCTGATTTTTTGCCTTGAATTTAGATACCACTCTTCACAATATTCTGTTCATGACAAAAAGGATGAATATGTTGTTTCATGAATTGTATTGTAATTGGTTTGTATTATTGAGCTGTGTCTACTGACAAAGCAAGGTCAACATAAAAATTATTAACATTTCTCTTATTGATACAGAAAGCCATGTTATATCTTAAAATCTTCAGCATTAAGAGATTGGTAAAAATTACTTTGCAGATGTGTATTCTTGCTCCCTCTTCTGAACACGTAAAGGCCACCAGTTAAGTAAATCTTGAAATTTAATCCACCTTCAAAATCTATTATGCTATTTATTGGATTCCCAACAAAGACAGGTTGGTAGAGAATCTCTGGCAAGATACCATCAATGAGTGATCATTCTAAGAAATTAGATTGCTCATGGTTAAGAGATAAGAGTACACTTAATACTCTGATAGATATTTTTATATTCAAGGGAGAAAGACAAGAACCAGTTTAACTAAAAATAAGAATCAATGTTACTAAGAGCACACAGTAGCTCTGTATATGCATATTACACATATACACATTTATAATATTTTAACCTGCTTTCTAAAAGACAAACATCATCTGGCTGGCTTTGCTATTACATCTTGTAGCAAACTCAATTTTTCTCCATGTCTTAGGCTTGTATTTTACAAGACCACGAAGTTCTATACACAATTTATAAACAAGGTTGAAAATGTTATGATTCCAACAGAAGAAATCATTACACAGATTCCCTCCCTACCTCCACAAAAAAGAAAATTGAAGCATCCCTGGAGGAAGCTCCTAAGGCATTTGCTAGCTGAAAATATAATTATTTTTATCCTATTGAAATTTGGATGTACTCAATACTGTGATAAAGTGCCCTTTGGCCTTACCCTTTTGAAAAGCGAGTGTTCTCAGAGGATCTTCTAGGTGTATTGTAGGGTCATATCCAGCATCTGGGAGCTGAGGCTCGTCCACTTTGATCTCCCAGCAAATGGATCTTGACATAGTGTCCCCACGGAGAAGAGCACACATCACAGGATGGTCTTTTGATTACAGTGCACTGAGGAGGGAAAATGGTGAGTTTCTTATGAAGTGTTTTGTTCTATCTGTGAATGAGAGGAAAAGGAGGAAGTGAAGAAGAGAGGGCACCATTTTGTGACTTCGACATCCTTTTGGTCCTGGTTTGATGTCTATCATCTTAACGCACTTTGAGAATGCTAACCTCAAAGTGCAGAAGGTCTCACTACAACATGTAAGTATGTAAGTTCAAAAGGGAGCTGGCTTGTAAATAATACACCAAGCAAATTTTCCTATTGAGATTTCCTGACCTGAAATTCCTGGCGTTCAATAGGAACAGGCTTCTCTTGGTTTCAACAGGGCTTTGTCATGACTTGTAATGAGCTGAACATTGTAGCATATGTTGTCAAAAATTTTTTTTTAAAAATCACTATTACGGTGTGTGCAAAAAATACAATATGCATGCACCAGGATGTTAACAAAACAGCACCTGCACAAACTAAGATTGCAACTCTATTCTCAGCTTATCTTTGCTTTTCACTCACTGGGATCGTTTCTGTTTCAATGGGGAAGGAAAGCGCACATGTAAGCATAATTCATACGTTAAACCGGAGTTACCACCTTTGTATGAATCAGCGCTCTGTAAACAAAACAAAAATCTAAAAAATGTTTAAGTCTAGATAGCCTCTGTCAGATAAATATAACAAGTCTCAGAACTGACAATGGCAGAGCAAAAGACTACAGGTGATGCCAGCTTTCAAAACTGAGATTGGAATTTAGGGCAGTTACTTTATAAATATGGGTCACTTAAAGAATTTTACACTGACTATGCCCTTTGTGTTTATTCAAACTTCAGCTTCACTTTTAAAAATAACTCCAGAATTATGTATGTTCCCATACCAGGAAGGAGATAAATAATTATCATACTTATTTTTATTCAGCCTTTTAAAAAGTCAATAACTTACCAAAGCTCTTGAAATTCAATTTGTCATCCATCTGTGGCAGGCAAATGATAGATTTGCTGACCAGGTGAATAATAAAAGCCACCAGGACTAATAAATATTGAATATTTGTCATTTTCATCACTCGAAGTCTCACATGAAACACTTCACAGTTATTTTATTGTTTGTCCTTTCAAAGACTTTGTTAGCAGGCACTTGCTATGCTGAATTTGGCGACGAACAAGCTGAATTTTAGGATCTATGAAATGTGCCCTGCCCGACAGCTGATAGAGGTGTTGTGGTGTGAATTGGAGCCTTGTACCTCACTGACTTTCCTAGGTCTAGTAAATAAATACTCCTTGGCTGCAACTGCTACAAACGAAAAGGGGCAGAACAGCTCCAGTAAGTTAATTTGGGAGACTCGAGTGAGAACACAGTGGGTAGGGTGTTTGCCTTGCTTGTGGCCTGCCCAGCTTAATCCCTGGCATCCCATATAGTCCCTTGAGCCTATAGGACTCAGGAGCAAGCCCTGAGATCTTCCAGGTATGGCTCTAAAACAAACAAAAATAATGTCAATGTTTGAATAAATGCACATTTTTAATTCTGGAAAATAAGAGGACTGGTTGCAATAAGAAAAGTAGAAAGTGAAGAATGGCTATGTATCAATGTGACAGGGGGATTTTGTCTAGTTCCAGAAACATTTCACTCTCTGCTTGAACAATCCCCATGTCAAACTTGTCCCCTACTGGACAGCACATTCTACTATTTGTGTTGTCTGGGATGGAGGTGACTGTTGGAACCACAACTAAATATGTTCAGTGTTTACTTCTGGTTCTGTTTTCTGGGATCACTCCTGGTTGAGGTCATTATGTAAAAATTGCATGTTTATTTCTGGTTTCACCTTAATTCATTTTTTAAGTAGTAGGACTATTTGGTTTTTAAAATAAATCATCTCATCTTCTATAGGATACCCTTAAATTATTTACCTGAAATGTCTTTAGAAGCAGAGTGCCAGAAACTTACTAAAAGCAACATCTATAACTTTTGATTACCTTTCTTAGTTTCTTACTTAGTTCTGAATTAATTTTTTTCACTATTATTTTCCAATTCCTCTTCCTAATGATGGCAAGTCTTGATTCAAAACTAGTTTTAAATATTCAAGACTTCATGCACAAAATATGTGGTCCCCAAATCAAGCCCAGTGTGACTTTATGCATGGCAAGCCCCTTAACCTCTCTACGTCCTCCATCTTACTCTTGAATGACTTGAAATTTTTCAAAGGGAATTCTAGTTTGGAGCCCCAAATCAGAGGTGCTATGACTTTGAATCAAACAAAACACTGCTTCTCTTTATCATTAAAGTGGAACTACTATATTTTCACTGGAAAATAGAGCAGGTAAAGTCTAACTCGAAGAGCTCTAAAATTACTTTTATAGATGATGTGTCACGGCTTGGATCCGTGTCTATCATTTGTGTCAAGGTTAATAAAAACCAAAGGCAGACTTGAATTAGGATCCCTATCCACCCTCATTCCAACCTCAATTTACCAATCAGTAAAGGGCATTGCTTGTGGATTATTGCACTTTATTCTAGCAGCTTCATCACGGCTGTGCTGACTGAATATCTAGCTGGTTGATGCAAAATTCAGAGCTGAGCAAGGAAGCAGAATATATGCAGTCGGCCTGTGAATAGATAATTACCCCTGAGAAGGACTTGAATAATAATTGAGATGCAGAATATAAGGGCGGACACTAGATCATAATGAAAATGGCTCTAGCTCTGAAGAGACCCAGATATCCACAGAAGGCAGGTCTTTTGCTGGAGGGAAAGAGCCGACAGGGTGTACCATTTTATATGATCACCCTGCTCGTGTAGCCAACATGACTTAACATCATGGAAAATGTTTGCTTTCAAAACAAAGAGAATGAGAATATACTTTCATCTGTTCTGAAGCTGCAAAGTGCTGTCCTGAGTTGAACACCTTAGCCAGGACCAAGCCAGTGCACTTAATAATCATTTATCAGTCAGGACAAGAGAAGGTAACTCCATTCCTAGAGGAAAGTGTCCCATGGACTTCTGCCACCTAAAGGTCTAGATCCGTTTTGTCTAAAATGAAAAGATTATCAGCGATCAAGTTCAGATTATCATCTAGGTAAACAGACACTACATCTCTTTGGAGTTTGGCAATTAGGCATATTTGGTGATATGGGTTCCCCTGTGCCATTTGCCAAGTCAAGTTTCTCTGACTTTTAGAATTTACAAAATTCTGTGGCTTCACCCTAACGCTCATTGATTGGGCTTTTTTTTTGTTTGTTTTTTGGGTTCCTCCTGGCTGTCTGCTCAGAAATAGCTCCTGGCAGGCACCGGGGACCATATGGGACACCGGGATTCGAACCAACCACCTTTTGGTCCTGGATCTGCTGCTTGCAAGGCAAACGCCGCTGTGCTATCTCTCCCGGCCCCATTTACTAAACTTTAGGCTTTCCAGTTATGCATCTATATAATCAAGCTGAGTGGTTTTTATGAGGAATCTTTGGAGATTAATTTTATTCAGTTTTGGGGGGCCGGAGAGATAGCATGGAGGTAAGGCGTTTGGTTGCCTTGCACGCAGAAGGATGGTGGTTCGAATCCTGGCATCCCAGAAGGTTCCCCGAGCCTGCCAAGAGTGATTTCTGAGTGTTAGAGCCAGGAGTAACCCCTGAGTGTTGCCGGGTGTGACCCAAAATAAAACAAAACAAAACAAAAATTATATTCAATTTTTAATTCAAAGTTGTGGTCATTAAATAGAAATTGCATGTTTATTTCTGGTTTCACCTTAATTCACTTTTTATAGTAATGGGACTATTAGAATTTCAAAAAAACCATCTCATCTTCTATATGGTACCCTTAAACTATTTATTTGAAATGACTTCAGAAGCAAAGTGCCAGGAACTTACCAATAGCACCATATAACTTTTGTTTACCTTTCTTTTATACTCAGTTTCTGAATTGACTTTTTTTTCACACTATTTTTTTCCAACTCCTCTTTCTAACGATGGCGAACACTGATTCAAAGCTAGTTTTAAAATATTCAAGACTTCATGCATGGAAGAGCATATTGTAACCTCTAATTTTGTAATGGTTTCTACATAGTCTTAATTAAATGATGGAATATAGGATGTGAGGATTTGCAAGTCAATATTCTTTGTTTTTATGTTTCCTTCCTCATTTTCTTCATCAAACAGGTATGGAATAGAAAGTGAGTTCCTGACTTTCCGATGTCATTTCCACTCTATGAATACAGAAAGTAATGGTGGAGGGCTTGAGGAGAGAATGTTTACTTGGAGGTGAAATCCTAACCTCTGCACACGAGTGGAATTTAGACACCAACATTTCACCCACCATATGGCTGCAGAATCTAATCATAGTGAAGATAAGGAGGTGGAGAGATTTTTCTTGGTTGAACTTTCAGAATCAAAGCTTGCAGAGGGCTTGCTTTGAGAAACTGGGGCATATAAATTTTTTCGACTCTTTTTTATTCTCTAGACTAGAAAAATACAACAGAGTTGAATATTTTATCAATCTTGCACAAAACTCTGATTGAAACTTTAGGTTCCAATCTCCCAGTACTACACACAATGTATATTTAATTTTATTTCTACCACAGAAACTGTGACTCTTTAGAATAAATATGATACCTATTTAAAAGCTCACCTTTCCCCACTTATGACCCCTTTAACAACCAAAAAAATTTTATGTGACTCCAAATCTACAAGTATGTAAAATGAGCATGGTAATAAAGCATGTACTGATAATAACTCATGAAATTATATACTTTAATACATATTCTTTATGTATTACTGCATAGACTTTATATATTATATACTTTAACAATATTTTATAATATTGTATGCTGCTACAAAATTTCATAGGAGGTTTTTACCCACAATTTAATAATCTAGTACTTGAAAGATACTTTGGACAAATTTTAGGTGACACAAATTCTTAATATGCTAAACACAAATTATTAAAACATGCTTATCCATTTGCTTCCTGCCTATTATGGATTTGATTTATTTTTAAATAAGTGTTTTTATAATAAGAGCATGTTTAGATATTTTTATAAAGACAAATTCCAGGAAAGGATCTTTCTAGATCATTTGGGTTTGAATGTTTAAAGGAAAAAAATGACAAACAAAAATGCTGTGCATTGAAATTAGAATGAAGGCAAAAATAGAAATAAAAATAATAATAATTGGAAGCTTTGGAGAGCCCCTGAAGAACTTGCCATAGGACGAGAACTTGAAATCATTTCTCTCTCTCTTATATTTATATATATATATGTATATTTTACTGTGAGCATTAAATTTTGTTCAAATTGCATTTAAATTTTCATCCTCTGTGTACCTAAAGTTTTGCTATGTCAGACAGGGCTACCCTCTATAGATTTTGTTTCCAACTCAGCTTTCTCACTAATGTCTCTACAATTTTTGAAGCAAGAATGTAACCTGCTTGTTTAAACCAGGCAGGACTATTGTCTCTCTCTACCTTTGGCCTATTTGCTTTCTGTGGGATTCCATAAGGGGCAACATTTGTGCAAGAAGGAAAATATTTGATGGGGGTTGGGCCGGGCGGTGGCACTGGAGGTAAGGTGCCTGCCTTGCCTTGTGCTAACCTAGGACAGACCGCGGTTTGATCCCCCGGTTCCCCATATGGTCCCCTGTGTCTGCCAGGAGCGGCTTCTGAGCAAATAGCCAGGAGTAACCCCTGAGCATCACCGGGTATGGCCCCAAAAAACAAACAAACAAACAAACAAAAAAAAGCTTCAAACTGTGTGCTGGCAGTATGTAGCTGTTGTGGAAGAAAATGCTCGAAAACAAGACATACATTTTTAATAAATGGAGAGCCAAAAAGTTATGTGTATTTTATCTGAGCCTGATATTACTCTGTGTCCCTAAATTCCTTTGGAAAAAATACTAAAATTTCCATTCCAGAGTTGTCTGATTAGTGTTCTAAAGAATTTGAATATTATGCAATTATATTTTGAAAGAAAGAAAATCTAAGGTTATTTTTAATGATCATTACTACTCCACCTTGATCATATAAGACATTCTTCAACCATTGCTTCTTATCTGGCGCATGAAAGAATTACCCAGAGTTTGCTAAACCTCTTTCCTGCCTATTATAACCAGAAATTCTCCAAAAATATTTTTATATGCAGAATCATTCTCTCTGGGGCAACCAGAGTAAATGGGAGATGTCTTTGCAGTTACCTCTGTCTTCTGCTCATAAATCATGTAATTGAATATATTTTGAGACACAAGCATCTTAGAGATGATGAAATAGTCTCAGAATGTCTTATATTTGTCCAAGACTATGCAGATGGTTGTGCAGATCCGTCATATTTTATCTTTCAAGAAGTTCAATAAAATATCAGCAAGAAGAAGCTACTATTTTGGAAATACATTGTCATTTGGTTTAAATCATTGAGTTTTTTTCTTAAAACTTTTCTAAGTTAGGGGCCGGAGTGATGGCACAGGGCTTAAGGCATCTTGCCTTGAGTGGGCTAGCCTAGGATGGACCATGGTTCGATCCCTCGGCATTCCATATGGTCCTCAAAGTCAGGGCTGATTTCTGAACGTATAGTCAGGAGTAACCCATGAGAGTCTCCAGGTATGGCCCAAACCCACCCCCCAAAAACAAAACTTTCCTAAGTTATATTTACTAGTCTTTTAATTTAGATTGGAAATCTGAGTCCTGGAGATCTTATATAACTCATACATTGTTGTATAACCCATCCAGGACTTTAAGATGAGAAGCCAGCTCAGACTAATTTCATAGTCTCAGTACCTCCTCAATTCCAACTTCACTGCAGAGTCCAAATATATATCAAGAAAAAGAGAAAAATATAACCTTGTCTGTCAAAAAAAAAAGTTTTACTTGAAAGTAAATTTATTGACTTCATTGGGAGTAAATCTAAAACAGAATCAAAGCCCTAGTCCAGTCTCACTAGCAACCAATGGCTGGGTCACCACAGCCAAAAGTCTTGTGTCTTGCTTCTGTGTCTTTCCTTGTGTGTTTGACTTTTTCAGGTCAGATCCACCTCCCTTCCAACTCTGTATAGTGGACAAAATTACGAGGATAAATAGGGAAGCACTTTGAACTATCATCTGAGAACTGTTATTTCCATTTCGAAACACCTGTGGAAAATATTTTAAAGTTCTGGCTTAGCTTTTATTAAGAAGTAAGAAGACAAGTAGTTGATAGATCTATCCATACAAAAATTAATATATTTCTTAGGAAGGAACTTCCTGAAAAGATTTACAACGATCAGTTGAGTACCTTCTATGGACTTCAGTCCAAGTGACAAAAGCCAACGGAAGTTAAGTGCAACAGATGGAATGATATACACCCCCATCCAAACCATATCATGCAGACTTCATCCTGCCTAAAAATAGGACGTTGGAAGAGGTCTTTAGTTAGAATTCTTAAGAGGGAAACATTTGGGGTGAACAGTAGAATCCATAACTGGTATTCATGGATGACGAGGAAAGAATGGAGACACACTGAGGGAAGCCAGTTGATTGCATGTTGGTGGTAAAGAATGGGGAGCAATGTAGGCATGTCCTAGGGAATTCAGGCATCCCCAAAAGCTTAAAAAATGAAGAATTATCTCTGTCCATCTAGAGACCTCTCAGGGTAGACAATTCTGTCACAGCCTTGAGTCTGAACCAATTTTAAGAACTAGGAGAAAATAAACTTTCATTGTTTTAAGTCACTTAGTTGGGAGTTGTTTGTTATGGTTGCCCTATGAGGCAAGTAAAGGAGGGAATGAGACTTCATTGATTAAGTGACTGGAGACACCATGTCTTCTGTACCCTTCCTATGACCCTACCCGAGGAAGTTGCAGTGAGTAGCTGTGATTGGTTGTTGATAGTCAATCTCCACTCCCAGGGCCTATAGAAAAGAACTCAAATATGACCCCAGTTTCTCTATGTTCTGGGAAAGAATATTCAGGTACAAATACATGATTCCGCCGAGCTGCTTATCTTTGATTAGGTTTGATATCATTTTGTGTTTAGAGGCTTTTGTAAATAGACTGATGCTACATGGGGCTAGCACCCCATTTGGGTCAAGAATAAAAATGCTGGTGATAAAATTTGCACATTAAAATGTTGGATGTATCAGATGGTCTCTGCAGAAAAGGTCTCGGTGGATGATAATTACTTTTACAGTTCACCTTGGCTACCAAATAGAATGTAAAAAGCAGGAGGTGGAAAAGAGCTGTTTAAATGTCTGAAAGGAGAGAGGATGTGAGGAGTTCTGTTTTATTTTAGTTTTTAATCTCTGTTTACATATTAAAAGGGCTGAGATCCGGCCCTGGTTCCTGGAGCCTGAAAAAAAAACTGGAAACCTTTCAATTAATATTTGATAGAAGAACAAACAATAAAACACGTTTTTACATACCTGTTATCTCATTAAAAGTACAATAGGTGATTTCGGAGTATGTAATCACAAATACTGTGACTTGGCCAATTAGAAGGTATTTCTGAGAATACAGAAGTGTCAGAGATGGGAGCTTCTTAGGCCATGTCAGGAATCAACTTCTCACCTTTCTTCCTAATTCCTTCCAGGTCACCAATCTTAGAAGCATCTAACCAAGG
>PVKC010019731.1:0-18952 GCA_004027635.1 Crocidura indochinensis
ATAGTTAGAAATAGCAACATGGTTAGTTAGAGCAAAAAATATATATTTTAAGAGAAACTTTTTGAATGACCTTCAACATGGCACTGATGATATAAACAATAATTTACCCTATGCTATGATATTCTATACAGCAAACAATAAAGAAAAATCAATGTTTACATAAGAAAAGTCACCAAGACATTGTCAAATCCAAAAAAAGCAAATACATAGAAATTTGGCATTTAAGTTTTGATAGCATTTTGTTTATAATAAATCCATAAATATAAATAAGTACAGTAAAAATAAGACAACATATTCATATTAGTCTCCACTGTGAAATAATAGTTTGATAATAGAGCTTAATTAAATAGTACGCTCCATTAATCAATTAAGAACAAATAATACTTAAAATGCTTGTGTCAAAATTCAGCATACTGTCATAATTTAAAAATGCTTAATAATTTTACCCCAATGTATACTTTAATTTACTTTAAAGCAAAGCAAATTAGAAATAATTATTTATAAGCTAACAACAAAAAGAGGTTCCAAACACAGGCCTGTTTACTTGAAAGTATCCTTCTGTTAGAGTGTGCCAGTACATTTTTAAAAAGACAAAGAAAGAATATGTAGATATTGAAAGGAACAGAGTAAATTTCCATTATTTATATATATCTTATGTGCATGAGAAGGTTAAGAAACTAATAAAGCATAACAAGACAAACCAATAATTAGTAGTTTGGGGATAGCAGAAGGCTACTTATTGAAGGCTTATTGAAGGCTTGAATGAGCCCTAATTGATTCAATTCTGGTAGTAGATGAACTGCCCTGATAAGGTTGCAGCTTTGGAAGTCCACTAGAACCAGTAGGGTGTCCTAAGTAATCCCTAGTACCTCAAGGCAAAGTGTAAATCTTTCATGCACGAACTTGGGTTTAAGCCCTGTCACTGTAAAAAAAAAAATACAAATAAGTAGTTTGCTTTTATACAAAGAAATTATAAAATAAAATAGGAAAGAGAATACTGTTAAAAATATTCAGTGATAAAAATAAAACAAAACCAAGGGAACAAAGTTATTAAATAAAACCAAGGGAACAAAATGTTTTTTTTTAAGTGCTATATAAGGAACACAGTAAAATTAATTGTGGAGCTGGAGAGATATATAGTACAGGGTGTGCTTGCACCTAACCAGTGTTCGATCCCTGGCAGCACATGATTCCCAGACATTTTTGGGTGTGATCCAGAAGACCTTGAGAGCCACTGGAGGTCCCCACCATCATATGGCCAAATAGCACCACATCCTCTGGCACTAGCATTAAGACACCTACCCAGCTGTTTGGGTATCAAGCAGATTAGGAGTGGGCCTACAAAAGCTGTTTTAAAATTATCTCAAACACCCCTCTCCCCAAAGAAACCCAAATTTGATTGTGAACATGAAGGCTTGAATAAGTAAAAACACCTGGGTACAAAGTTTAAATTGAACAGTGGCCATTTTTCACTTAAGTGAATTAAAATAAAACATTTCAATCACCAATCACAATATTCAGAATTTGTTAAACAAACTACATTGGGTGGGTGGGGACGGTGTGGAGAATAACCAGAAAATCCAAGTCCTATTCTTGCCTTTAGGCTCTGAATGTTAGAAAATGGAATCCATGTCAGCAGGATATTGGGCAAACACCATATACTATCTCTCCAGCTACCCAAATATGACAATCTTTGTTTATAAGCTCAGTTGAAATACTAAAAATGTTATAGAAGCTATAAAAAAAAGAAAAAGTTTTAAGTAAAAAGTCATTAAAAAGTCGGGGTCAGAGAGGTGGCTCTAGAGGTAAGGTGTCTGCCTTGCAAGCGCTAGCCAAGGAAGGACCTTGGTTTGATTCCCCGGCCCCGGCGTCCCATATGGTTCCCCCCAAGCCAGGAGCAATTTCTGAGTCCTTAGCCAGGAATAACCCCTGAGCATCAAACGGGTGTGGCCTGAAAAACCAAAAAAATAAAATAAAATAAAATAAAAATAAATAAGTTGGGGGCCCGGGAGATAGCATGGAGGTAAGGCATTTGCCTTTCAAGCAAAAGGTCATCGGTTCGAATTCCGGTGCCTCATATGGTCCCCCGTGCCTGCCAGGAGCAATTTATGAGCATGGAGCCAGGAGTAACCCCTGAGCACTGCCGGGTGTGACCCAAAACCAAAAAAAATAATAATAAATAAATAAATAAATAAGTTCTATTAATTTGGGTCCAGAGCAATAGCACAGTGCGTAGGGCATTTATGTTGAATTTGGCCAACCCAGGTAAATCCCTGGCATCCAATATTTTCCCCCAAGCTTGCCAGGAGTGATTTCTGAGTGCAGTGTCAGGAGTAACCCCTAAGCACTGCTGGGTGTGGCCCCAAAAAATGTTATAATAATTTAAAATTTATAATAATGGCTCGGGAACAGACCAAAAATCAACAGAGTCTAGAAAGAAACTGGGTTAACTACAGGCCTTAAGTTTTTTTTATAAATGTGTTACTTAAAAATCAATATGGGAAGTCACCAGATTCAATGTTACTATGTACCTAAAATATTACTGGGAAAGTTATGTAAGCCACAATGACCAAAACAAAAATTATATATTTAACAATAAAAAAGAACATATAAAATCAATATTAAAGAAAATAATCTAATAGAGATAGATAGTCCCATGGTAAAAGACTTGGTTTTTAGTCATATGAATATGAATAGTTATATGAAATAAACAGCTGTTAGCTAGCTCTATGAGATAAATTACCCTATAAAGAAAAACTTAAGGATCCAGTGATTCCTAACTCATTCTTTTTATCAATATAAATTTCTCAGAGTTTTATTATTAATCCAATGCTAAAATGATTAAAAATAGCATAGAAAATCAAATTGAACTATTAATAAAATAATTAAGTGAATCAAATATCCCATAAACATAGATTTTTTTTTTGGTTTTTCGGGGCACTTCCATTTGATGCTCAGGGATTACTCCCGTCTAAGAGCTCAGAAATTGCCCCTGGCTTGGGGGGACCATATGGGACTCTGGGGATCGAACAGCGGTCCTTCCTTGGCTAGCGCTTGCAAAGCAGACACCTTACCTCTAGCACCACCTTGTCAGCCCCATAGATATTTTTGTCTATTTTGTTCACTAAAGTTTGATGTTTGACATAATAAATATGCCATAGATAATAGCTATTGGAAAAAATGCATGAATTTCAAACAAGAAATATATAATTAAAATAAAATCTTCGCAGGATCACTTATATTTTCAAACCAGATACTGTCCTGACCAGCAAGTGATGAGACCCTCATGTGCCTTAACACTAGAGAGCTGAGTAACTCTGTATTCTCTAGACTTAGCACTGACCTATGTCCTTGAGAAGTGGCCCCTAGACCTCCTGAGCACTAACCTCAAACTGAACACATAAAAGTAGTTATAAGCCACATGTTTACATTTATGGCATTTGGAAAGAAAATGTTTTTTTCTTTAAAATATTGTTGACTCAGTGCACTCCTCACCAAAGTTCAAGTGTACCCAATAAAGAGCCTTCTATATATTAAGCCCCCACAAATTCCCTTTACCTCTGATACCATCATAATTTTTACTGACTCTAGGTATTAGTTTTGTGGAGTTTTTCTGGGGTTTCTTTTTTTTTATTTATTTACTTTATATCTATATTACACATGCAAGTGATACCAGTGATTGCCTTTCATATCCTGATTTATTTCATTCAACATAATTACTTGAAATTCCATTCATTTTGTTCTAAAAGGCAGAGTTTTGTCTTGTGTTAACAACAGGAGAGTATTTAATCACCTCCTTGTTCATCAAGTCTTCTACTAAGAGATATTTGGATAGAATCCATGTTTTGGTCTTTGTGAATAATTCTGCTATAAATATAGTGGTTCAAATACCATTTTGAGTTAATCTTTTATACCCTTCAGATAAATTCCTAGAAGTTAAGTTGCTGGATCATATGCTATGTTTTTAAGTAATTCATTGGGAAACACACCCAATAGTACACAGGAATTACACTTGGCTCTACATTCAGAAATCACTCTTATGCCAGGAATCACAATGCCATTGATCAAACCCAGACAACAGTGTGCACTGAAAGTGACTTATCTGTTATACTATTATTGCAGCCCTTTTTAAGTAATTTTAATATCATCTTCCATAGAGGCTTCACCAATTTGCAGTTCTTAAAACCATGACTCCTTTATCTACATACTCATCAAAACTTACCATTTTTAATCTTTTGATATAGGATTTTTTTAAGCTGGTGAGGTGACATCTCATATATAATAAATAGTGGCTACTTTTAACTGGATGAATTTTCATGACACTATAGAAAAGTTAATATTTCTAAAAATAACATGTAATATTATGCACTATTATGTAATAATATATAATATTAAAAATATGTAATATATTATGTGATAGATGTTACTATTAATTTATACCTACTTAAATATACTAATGTGTATCATTATTTAAAGATAGGTAGCATAAAGCTTGGAACTAGAAGACATGTTTTAATTCAGCTCTTTTGCTCTTAGCCATTTTTCAAATCCATATTTACTGAGGTCCTGGTATCTCTGAACTGTTAGCAATTGAAAAATTAGAATTTATCTTTCCCTTAGAGAGACAATAATCCCACTCAAAGTTGTATCAGTTGCCAATTTGAACTGAATTTTTTTAGTTTTTAGAATAGAAGTGGCACTGTCCACATTTCGGATTACTGTAAAAATCTGAGAGTCACATGGAAGTATCTTGTCCATGTCAGAAATATAGCAAACACAAAAAACTTGTTAGATATGATGCTGGGCAGTTGACTTCACTAGCCTGCATTTTCAATGAAAATATAAATACAATACAGAATAAATGTACCTCTGTTTGAAAATAAATGACAGCTATAAAGAGATTGTCATACCTGGACAGTCAAACAACCAACACTTGTTAGCCTGGACAACCAAATCACCAACATTCATTTCTCACAATTTTGGAGACTGGGAAAGCTAAGATTAAGATACCAGATTATTTCATTGTGAATAAGAGATCTATTCCAGGCCTTTAGTAACTTCCTTTTGCTTGTATCCTCATTTTGTGAGAGAAAAGGCTCTGATCAATCTCTTTTTATAATAAATTTATACCATTATGTCAGTATTACTTTTAGGATTGCATTTAAATATACTTATTTATCCCCAAACTACCCCCAAATACCATCATTATGGGGAAATAGCATCAAGAAATGAATGGGGAGAAAGATACATTTAGCCCATCAGTGCTTATATATTTGTCATATCAGAAAATATTGCTCCCTCATAAGAATTAGCCAAGATAGAAATATTTTATTTTAGTGAAATTGTCAGGGATTCTGTGAACAAGTAATGGTTTCAATATGTCAAACTGTCATGTGTCATCACAAAAAAAAGCTCTTGGGAAGTGTTTGGATTTGCTATTATAAGAATCACTGGATTTTACAGCATAAATCTGTACAGAATTGATATTACATAATTTTGTTTAAATATTTGCTAACCTGACTTTGATTTTTAAATATCTATTTTTATTCAGACAGTCTTTTTGTGGCACAATACATAAAAATTTGAAGCAACTATTTCACACTGACTTATTCAACTTAATTGAGAGTGAGAGAAAAAATCAGTATGCTGAGGTCAAAGAAATACCACAGCAGTAGGGCTTTTGCATTGCACACAGCCAATTCAGGATGAATAGTGGTTCAAATCCCAGCATCTCATATGGTCCCCCGTGCCTGCCAGGAACAATTTCTGAGTGCAGAGCAAGAGTAATCCAAGAGCCACAGGGTGTGACCCTGCCCCCAAAAATGAGTATGAAAATAAAGGAGATAAGGAAACAGACTCTATAAAAAGGACATTTCAGTTTATATATCACTGGTCACTTGAATTAGAGGTGACTGCTATTTTACTACAGTAGACATATTAAATAAGTGCTATATTTATTTCACTTGAGCATTTTTTAATGCTTTCTGAAATAGTCTTATAATTATTCTCTCTGGTTGTAAGTTGAAGTTGTAATGTGAAGATCAAGTGACAGGAGAAACTTTTAAGTTAATAGCTTCTATTTTAAAGTCAAAATTAAATTAAGAGACTCTGTAATTCAATTCAAAACACATATTATGAACACATCACATGTGGATAGAAAACAATTTTAGGAACTAAGTGAACACAAAGATGAATCAGGCCTGATTTTTGTCCTTGCAGAGCATATATTCTGGAAAGAAAGCTATGACATGTGAATTAATAATTAAATGATAATGATTGACATTAAAAAATAAATGATGCTTTAGAGAATCAGCAAATAATCCTGTTAGATTGTTTTACTATGGGAGAAAAGTGAGCCCCGTCCAAAAATATGGAAGAGATGAATGTAAACTTCTTCAAACAAGACATACCAATACACAAAAAGCTTTATAGAAACATGTTTCATCATTTGTTATCAGGAAAATGCAAATAAAAATATTAGTGAGATATCAAACCAGTGAGACAGGCACACATCACAAAGAGCAGCCAGTGTTCTGTGGATGTAGGAGGAGACAAACCTCATCTATTGCTGCTGGAAATGTTGAATAGGCAACTATTTTGGGAAATAATATGGACTCTTCTCCAAAAAATTGGAATTGAGTTTTCACATGATTCAGAAATTCCACTTTTTTGTCATCTACTTTAAGGACCCAATATCTCCACTCAGAAAAAAAAAAAAAAACATTTTTGCTCCTGTGTTCATTGCAGCACTATTCACAATAGCCAAAATCTAGAAACAATCCATTTAAAAACAGATTAGTGAATAAAGATGACAGTACATATAAACATTGAAACATCATTTGGCCTTAAGAAAAGATAAAATTATGCAATTTGCTATGATGTGGATAGATCTGGAGAATATCAGACTAAGTGAAGTTAGTCAAAAAGGATGAGACAAAATACAGAATGATCTATTTCTTGTGTAAGAAGAACATAGTAAGAAAAGCACAGAAATTGAGAACTGATCTTCAATTAAAAGGTTTATCAGGGTGGGAGTTCAGAATGGGTAGATACAATGGTGGGGAAAACACTGAGGCAATAATGGAGGGAAGTGGATAGTCTGGTAGAGTTTGTGAAGCTAGAATGTTTTATGCTGAAACCCTGCCACTAACAATATGGTAATTGATGGTGCCTAAAATAAATTAAAATTTAAAAAAGTTTAAATTGGGTAAAAGTTATATGTTGGAGCATGATACTTTGTCATATCTTATCTATGCATCTATTGAATTCTATTCTAAATATTTAAGAGTTATTTAAGCATAGCAGTAATGTGGTTAGGACTGTATTTTCAAGAGTTAACTCTACAGTATAATTAGGTACAAATGAAACAAAAATGGGGGAACAGTTCTGGATTTCTGTGTTGAAGAGTTAAGTAACAAGTACCTAGGCATCTTGGGCTAAGGTTGTGATAAGAAGCAAGAGATTGGGGCTGGAGGGTTAGTACAGCAAATAGGACATTTTTGCCTTGCATGTGGCCTACTCAAATTCAATCTCTGGCAACCCAGATGGTTCCCTAAGACCCCAGAAATAATTACTGAATGTAGAGCCAGAAATAGTACCTGAGCACTGTTGAGTGTGGTCGAAAAAAAAATATAAAGAATAATTAAAAAAGAGATCTAAAGTCAAGTGGCACCGAAGAGGAAAATTGGCATATGTTGAGGTTTTATTTTGTTCTAGATTCTTTATAAATGGGCATTTGTAATATTCACAAGAATAAAGTATTATCTTAATTAACTAAGTCAAAAGAGATTAAATAACTTGATAACCAGATGTGTCTGCTTTGAAAGTAAACTTTCTTTTTTTCTCATTAATTTATTCCCCAAAGAGGTACATCATCCTGGAGAAGTAGATAGAACAAACCCCTACTCTGATTTACTGTTCCAAAAGTCCATTTAATATATTGTCCTGAGATAGGACATATCAGATATTAAATTGATTTAAAAAAATGAAGAGTACACTTGATTTTAGCCTAAAAGCTGAGAAGTAATGAAAATGTACATTCTTTATAACACTATTATTTAACCTTTTATACCTGGAGAACAGTTCCTGTTATGCAATTGACCCACAGCTATTCCTCAGGTGGTAGAGGAATGATTTTATACTTTATGTTTCTATAATTTTATATTATAACACCTGTGAACCAGCATCAGTCTGTGGAGTGGTGGTTGAAGCTCACAAGTTTATAATGTACTGAATGCCTTCCAGAGTAAAAGTTAGGCAATTGCTAGTGGATTAATATTAGAGCATATGATAGATAAATGAGTACATGATAACCCCTGGATCCCAGATGATTCAGAGGCTTAAAATCCTTATCTAGAGACCTCAAAAATGGATGCACCTTTGAGCAATGAGGTGGTCTTGACAGATGGACAAGCAAGATATTTCAGTGACTTTAGAAAGCATCAAGGGCATTTGTGAGGCTAACTCATTCATTAATTCCTGTGCTACATATATGTCAGGGTGACTCCACGGTTTGGAGTCCCTGCTGAGGGGAACAGGGAGGATGAATTCCTGGACTCTGTGCATGAGTGATTGAGAGGACCATTCTCAATCCAGTGAAAATTAGATATCATGGAGAAATAATTAAAGGAGAAAGGTATCATTAATCTAATTTTAGAAAAATAATTTGTATCAATTCCAAAGTGTTACTAATATTTTTATATTTAGTGTCACCTTTTTATCTGTATATCTCACACATATACCTGACGTCTATCTAACATATGTACTCATTTATCTTTTGTTTGTTGAGATATGGCTCGTATCTCTACTATTCTATCAAAAGTGCTCAGATAAAGGTCTCCCATACTTTTTTTAAATTTATTGTCAAATTCAAAGGTCACTTTTTTAGAGGATCAGTTCATTTGATATAGCTGTGCACTCTTGCTTCCCTACTAATAATTTTTTTAGTTTGCTTTCACTTTATGCCTTGTTTATAAAGTTTATGCCTCATTTATAAAGACTTCGTGTTCTCTAGTATTTTCCTCCCAGCTCACAGATCAATTTCTTAGTCCCCTTCTCAATCTTCTCTCAGAATTTAAAATGTTCCTGTGACCCAGTGTTCAGACCCTGCTCTTTTGTGTCTTCTCCATCCCTGCTCCTTCCCATGGAGATCTCAGGCAGTGACAAGTCTCTAAACACAATCGATATGCTGTTGAAGGTCCCACACACCTATTTATTTTGCAATCTCTTCCAGAGTCACTCTGGGGACTAGGGAAAGATAGGAGGCCTGGGGGGCAGCTCTTGCATATATCTGGGAGAGGCCAGTTCTCCAGATCCACCTTCCTTGATATTTCAGCACAGAAAATTAACATGACTCTGGCCCAGGTTGCTCAGTCTTGTGAGAAAAGGGACCACTGCTAGGACTACCAGGTTAAGAAAGTGCTGAGACCATGCTCACCTTCAATAAACTCTCAAACCCAGCTGGAAACAGGCAGGCAAGGAGGTAGAAGTGAGCTGAAGAGAAAGGGAAGACCCCTCCATGCAGAGATAACCTTTGGTCATTAAGATTAAAAAGCATGGTATTTTTAGAGCATCCCCATGGAGGTGAAACTGGGAGACTTCCATAAGACAACATTACTCTTAAGTTTCAATTTAAAAAAATTGTTTAGTTATCATGATTACAATGGTAAGGCTTCGTACATAAAACATAGCAACCTTATTTTCTCCACCAGTATCTTTCAGTCAACCATTGTCTCAAGTTCATCATAGCACACCTCCCTCCATCGTCTCCCACCTTAATGAGCTCAAATTTGTCGACCTGTTCACATATACTGTTGCTTTGAACCATTTGCTATTTCCTTACTTTTCTCCTTATATCACACATATGATAGAATCGTTCTCTAAAAGATTCAGTTTTTCCTTCTGAAGTAAACAGGCAGGTAGGGAAGGGACACCCCTCCCAGACACACACACCCTAAGCAATGAATTCTTTACATGTAATAAAAATAAGAGACAGGATTTGGAGGACTAACTTCAACATTGATAAGAATCTCAAATCTCTGCAGACCTAGAGAAAGCTGAACCCCTTACTGAGAGAGGCTCCAGCAAGAACAAAGGACAGGAAAGGAATATCAAAGATGACCATCTACTACTCTCTGGCAACCAGGGAAGCGATGTAGGGGGGCTAGGGTTTCCCACATGGAGAGGTTAGAAAACCCATAAAACCCATAAAAGTCATCTAATAACAAAGGATGTGTGCACATATGCTACATGATACCCAAGAACATGTCACCCACAACTCCCTTCTTGAGAAGTAGACATTTCTACTTTTATTCAGGGTTGTGGGCCAGGGCTCTCTCCACATTTGCAAAAGTCTGTGCTCTCCTGAGTGTAATACTCCTTATGCTCTCTCACTTTCTTCTCCTATCTACCCTTCCTTGGTGCCTCTCAATAAAATCTGCTTTTACTACACTGCTTGACTCTTCCTAAAACTCTTTTCTGGACAAGGTCTAGTAATGAGTTTGCTTTCCTTGCCAGAACAAGGCCCATCGTCCTAGATCTCCCTAGCCTCGTGTCCAGTTGGTGAAAGTGGGTAGAGAGAAAGCTGCAGATTTCCTTCTTGCAGCTCCACCAGCATTATATGCATGCAGCATGTAAAGAATTTTTAGTCAGTCGTAGGCAGATATACAACGATGGTCTCAAAGCACTATTTTCTAGTGAAATACAAGCATAGAATGTCAGTAAGAGTAATAAGATAATATATTGCCTATAAATAAGCAATAATTTAATAATACACTGCCAATAGGAAAAATAAGTCATGAATGATGACTCTTCTTCCAAGATATCTATCCTTCTGAATTACTTTCCCATAAATATGGAGAAGTAATGACTAGAGAAATACACACACTCTAGGAGACTGCACTGTGATGAGATTTTCTTCTGATACTAGATAGATAAAATGAAATATAGTTCAGCTACTAAAAATAATAAAATCTTGATTGTGGTCTGGAAAGGGCCTAAGAACAAGGCCTCCAGGCGAGTTTATTGTATAAAATCTGCATGGTCTAAAGTAGAGTGACAAGACTTAAAGTTTTGAGCAGGGATGATAATGATGGGGTTAAGGTATTTGATTTGCAAGATGATCTCCTCAGGTTTGAACCCCAGTGCTGCATAGGATCCTTTAACAACTACCATCTGAGCACAGAGCCAGGAGTAACCCCTGAACTAAAACAAGTAAGTGCAGTACCTCAACATTCCTGATAGTGGCATCTTGGGAGTGTGGGGAAGGACAGGTTTATTCTGACACCAGGAGCTTACTCAACCTATACTGGGGAAGAATGGCTCTGATAGTCAAGAAAGTTCTGGAATTCGTTTTCAAAAGGAGAGTGCAGAAATCTGTTAAGATAGCTCAGGAGGTAGGGTATATACAAGTATATGCATTTGCGTTTCATCACCAGCACTGTAAGGCCTTCCAAGCACTTCAGTGGGGATAGTCTTTATAATTTTTTAAAGAGTTTTGTCAGAGACTAGGCATTAATAACAGTGATCATTTTTATATGTTTAAAACTTAAGTAGAGGGATCAGGGCAATAGTACAGCAAATCTGGGGACTTTTCTTGCACTTGATTGATCTGAACTTAATGCCTCATACCCCATATGGTCTCCCAAAGCCACCAGGAGTGATCCCTGAGAGTAGAGCTAACACTGCCAGATGTGAACCCCCCCCAAAAAAAAACAAAATTGAAGTAGATATTGTAACATTGATGAGCAAATTAGCATAATGAGCTAGGGAATAATTTAAAACCAAAAGATAAGCCCCTCCAGTTCTGTGATTGCAAAATTATTGAGTATGGATGAAAATTTTCTACATGAATAAAGCACATAACTTATTTCCCTTGTACACAAGGAAAACCTTCCAGTGCTCCCTCTGGCTGCACCTGTCTTTTGCTTCACAGTCTCACAAAAGCTTCTGTTTAAAAAGAGCCAACCATACTGTAGTGCACTGATTTCACATACCTAACAATAACTGCTTATTAATCAACTTTCATCCAGTAAATCATATTGTCTTTTTAAGTGTAAGACTATGATTTTCATATAATCAACTCATAACCATTTGATAATTCTATGTAGCTGACCATAAACAATATTGATGACTACTAATATAAAAATAAGTCCATGTCGAGTTAAAAATTAATCCTATCTCTCCTTACTGATGAATTTCCCAATAGTAAAATTTTTCTAAGCATCTTTATTTACTTTATCTACTGTCCTCCTGCACACAAGATGAATGCTCTACCTCCATGTTACCTCTCGGCCCCACGTATTCTTGATTGTAGCACTCATTCATCTTTAGTTGTGGTGCTTGTACACACTGACTGTGCATAATCACAATCTGTTACAGAGTTAGGGGTCCCTAAAAGTAGAGTCACAGAAACTGTACTTGATACATATGAGTGACATGGGGAATTTAATTATGGCCTCACACTTCCAAGGCAAATGTCTTTAACCACACTGACTCATATTCTGAATGACCAAATAATATTTCAAGTTGAGAAGTTCATTATTTGTTTCACTAAATTTATGTACCACATATGAGTTTTTTTGCTAGAAGGAATATATACCATGAATTATACTACTATGGAGTTAAGAGTGATAGTATAGTGGGTTGAGCATTTGATTTGCATACAGCTGAATTAGATTCAATCCCCAGCATCTCATACAGATCCTTGAACACTGACAGGTATAATCCCTGAGAATCAAGGCAGGAGTAATCCCTGAGCACTGCCAGACATGGTCCAAAAGCCAAAACAAAATCCTATACTAGTATTATAAACTGTGCAAAACCTTTCTCCCTTGAAAAGAAACAAACACAACAAACACTCTAGAATTCTCAATATCTTAGCAAGTAATTTCAAGTAGTATTATATATGCAATTTAAAATTATTCATTTGGAGGGCCGGAGCAGTGGTACAAGCAGTAAGGCAGCTGCCTTGCTCGTGCTAGCCTAGGATGGACTGTGGTTCGATTCCCCAGCATCCCATATGGTCCCCCAAGCCAGGAGTGATTTCTGAGAGCATAGCCAGGAGTAACACCTGAGATTCACCAGGTGTGGTTCAAAAAATTATTCATTTGGTGCCATAATGAGTGCAGTTGGTAGAGTGCTTGCTTTGCACTCAGCAGACTATGGTTTAATCCCAGGCACCACATATACTTCCCTGAGCCCTGCTAGGAATAATTCCTGAGTGCAGAGCCATATGCAAGATCTAAGCACTTCTGAGTTTGACCCTCATATGCAAGACCTAAGCACTTCTGAGTTTGACCCCCAAACAAAAGCAAAATAAATAAAATTATTCATTTATTTAAACTTCAAAAACATTCAGTCACTGTGAAAGTTATATTACATATCACAAAATAAATTAGAAGATATTTTAGGGGCCAGGCGGTGGCACTGGAGGTAAGGTGCCTGCCTTGCCTGCGCTAGCCTAGGAGGACCGCGGTTTGATCCCCCGGTTTCCCATATGGTCCCCCAAGCCAGGAGCGACCTCTGAGCACATAGCCAGAAGTAACCTCTGAGCATCACTGGATGTGGCCCAAAAACAAACAAAAAAAAGATATTTTAAAAGTCAAAAAGAAATAAAGTACAATTATACAAAGCATGTATAGTTAATTGGATAAAGTTTAGAGATTAAATAGTAAAAGAAATTTTCTATAAATAAGTAATTATTAAGACTATTTGTTCCACAGATGTCATTTGTAAAATTAATGCATTAATAAAATGTGTTTTCAGTCATTTTTGTGAAAAACGCCCAAAATAATTCCTTAAAGGAAATGTCTTTTGGGATCAAAGTCATTCTTAACTTAATGCTAATATTTCTAGGGTATATTATTTGAACATTAAAAGATTAAGCAATTAGTAGAAGTTCATGCTTTAGATTTAGTTCCCATTCCATCCATTTAATGAACAATCACAATAGCCTAATCTATACAACATATTATTTTTCATTTCCCTGTCTCTTAAAAATATGTTCATAATAGTCTACTTTACACTTTGGGGAAAATCATTCCCCCTTTACTGATTTTTTTCTGATTCCAGAAAAACACAGCATTCTTAGAGGGAAATTACAATTATCTAATCTAATTATATTGCCAATTTATCTGAGTAATCAAAGACAATAAGAAAGTATTCTAACTCAAAAGAACTAGAATTCTAGGGCTTGAGAGATAGCATAGTAACTAAAGTACTTGTTTTGCACACAGATAATCTAGGTTCAATTCCTGGCACCCCATATGATCCCAATTCCCACAAGGAGCAATCCCTGATCTCAGAGCCAAGAGTAAACTCTAAATATGCCATGTATGGTCCAGAACTCCCCTGCCCTAAAATAGAGCTAGAATTCTCAACACCTCAGCAAGATATTTTAGCACAGTAAAAGGGTTTCTTATAATTGAGATTGTATGTCACCACAAAATTGTCATTAACTCCATACTAATTGCATTTTGTTCAAATTAAGTGAGAGAAGAAAATGACTTGAACCTTCTAATGTATTTGTCTACAATATCTTTAGTTGCCCTAATGTTTCTTTTATCTTTAATAAATAAACATTCTTTTCCTTTAAGAAGCTTGTTTGTCTTCTGGGTGGCCTAAGAAGATAAAGTTGGTGAAATCAGTTAGCATCTTCTATCTAATTCTAGTGAACAACAGAGAACAGCAGCATGGCTGGGGATTAAAACAAAAATTTAAGAGAGCAACCGTCTGGACATCAGAGTGGGAAAAAAGAGTCATAAAGATGGTCTGGTCAGCTAGAATTCATCCATAAACCAATCAGCATCATCATGAAAGCTGTTTTAATCTGCCTGAGAAAAAATCTCAACCAGTGTCCTTTGCAGTTTGCTGTAGAATCATAAAAATACTGCCATTAGTTAATCCACCAATAACTGCAGGTATACCTAAATTCTAAATGCTCATGTGTTGAGCATTTTCATCTGTTTGAGTTCCCTGGAATTCTTCATTGTAAACTATTACTTTTGCCCCCTTTTCATGTATTTTAATGGCCTTGTTAGCCATTGTCTCTTAGGGTTAAAACCCATCTTTAGGGGCCTGGGAGATAGCATGGAGGTAAGGCATTTGCCTTTCATGCAAAATGTCATCGGTTCGAATCCCGGTGCCCCATATGGTCCCCCGTGCCTGCCAGGAGCAATTTCTGAGCATGGAGTCAGGAGTAACTCCTGAGCACTGCCGGGTGTGACCCAAAAACCAAAAAAAAAAAAAAAAGAAAAAATTAAAAAAAAAACATCTTTACTATGAATTAATAGAAATCAGGTTTTCTCTGCACTTAATATGAAAAATACTTGTGTGAGCTTAATGTTTTAATTTCTAGTCTTAGTTGCCATATGCAGACCTTATTCACTATTTTTACCTAACCTTTACAATCTTAAACATTCTGTAGACTTTAAATTTAAGAAGGGTAAGGAAAATGTCCATTTATTCCCACCATAGTATAGAAGTCGAAAAAGCAATAGTTTAACATAGTTGACAGTAACATTCTTGAGTTTACAATCTGTGCTGTAATGGAGAAGTTAGGAAAACTC
This sequence comes from Crocidura indochinensis, assembly GCA_004027635.1. NCBI lineage: Eukaryota > Metazoa > Chordata > Mammalia > Eulipotyphla > Soricidae > Crocidura > Crocidura indochinensis. The sequence goes on from PVKC010019731.1 coordinate 15,567, forward strand.
ATTAACAGAAGTGGGTTAATTGATGATAATTATTCAAGAACTATTGGACTCAAATAACATATGCAAATTATTTATCACAATATTTTTGACAAATAAAATTAATTTTCATAGTTAGCCCAACTATATGTTAGGTATAGGATATTAATTAAAAGACTTTAAACTGGAGCAACAGGGCTAAGATATAGAGAAAGTGCCTTTCAAGGATGAGGCTATGAGGTCAATCAGTTCAGTACTACCAAAATAAATGAGTGCCGCACCACAGAGATTAGCATTGTGACCTTACAAAGAATGATAACAAGCTGTGATGGTAGGGGTGTGAAGAGAAAGGAACTCTCTTTCACTGCTGGTGGAATGCCATCTACTCCAACCTTTATGGAAAGCGATATGGAGATTCCTCCAAAAACTGGAAATCAAGCTCCCATATGATCCAGCTATACCACTCCTAGGAATATACCCTAGGAACACAAAAATAGAACACAAAAATCCCTTCCTCACGCTTATTTTCATTGCAGCACTATTTACCACAGCAAGACTCTGGAAACAACCAAGGTGCCCTTCAATGAATGGCTAAAGAAATTGTGGTACATATACACAATGGAATAATATGCAGCAGCCAGGAGAGATGAAGTCATGAAATTTTCCTAGTACATGGATGTGCATGGAATCTATTATGCTGAGTGAAATAAGTCAGAGGGAAAGAGAAAGATGCAGAATAGTCTCACTCATCTATGGGTTTTAAGAAAATGAAAGACATCCTTGCAATAATTTTCAGAGACAAAAGAGAGGAGGGCTGGAAATTCCAGCTCACTTCATGAAACTCACCGCAAAGCGTGATGAGTGTAGTTAGAGAAATAACTTACATTGAGAACTATCCTAACAATGAGAATGAATGAGGGAAATAGAAAGCCTGTCTAGAGTGCAGGTCTAGAGTGCAGAGGGTGGGGTGGGGAGAAGGGAGATTTGGGATATTGGTAATAGGAATGTTGCACTGGTGAAGGTGCTCTTTACATGCCTGAAACCCATCTACAACCCTATTTGTAATTAAGGTGTTTAAATAAAGATGTTAATTCAAAAAATAAATGAGTGCAATCCCACAGTATTACTGCCAAGTCTCTAGTACCTAACTGTGCCTGTGATCCCAAGAGCCACAAATGTGCTATCTCCATCCATCCACAAATGTGCACTACATTTAAGTGTGTGCAAGCATTTCAACCTAAATGTGCAATCCCCCATGAAACACACAACTACTTCTGAGCACTCAACCAAGTGAGTGACCTCTGAGGAGTACTGTAGCCAAAGTGTGTAGGATTACCATGATGAAGTACCATGATGATGGTGTGTAGGTGTCTGAACTCTGATGAGCACTGCAAATAAAAGAATCTGACCACCACAACCAAGGATGTAAGCACCATAAACAAGTGTGGAACCCCAGACATCACAATTACAACAACTAAGTGAGCAAAAAAGGGGCTAAATGAGCAAGGTGAAAAGACCAAATTAAGCAAAAGCAGTTTTTTTTCCTTTTAACAGTTTTTCATTTTGATCAAAGTGGATTACAAATCTTTCACAGTAGTATTTTAGGTACATAGTGACATTGAGTCAAGGGCATTCTCACCATCAATGTCCTCCCTTCACCCCTGTTCCCAGTATACATCCCATATCTCCCTCCTTTGCCCCCCCCAGCTACCAGTATGAGTGGCTCCCTCTGTATCTAGCTTGTTGTAGATTGGATATCGATTCTGTTGTCATTGGCTTGGATTTGATACCTAAGTTTGATCATTTTGTATTTCTACTCAATGTTCATAAGACTGTTTGATCTGGGTACCCTCCATTATTTCCCCCTCAATTTGTGTGGCTGAACAAGATGGTTCAAGTTATGTGGTTCTGTTTGAAGGAAAGATAGAAGAAAGGGGGCAGGGCAAAAAAAAAGCAAAAAACAGGAGGAGTCCTTCTAGAGAACACATACACACACACACACACACACACACACACACACACACACACAAACCAATAACAACTAAAAAATTAATTTGTGCTTTTTATTTTTGCATAGGCACAGTAAATATTGGGGAGATTAGAAAAGAAATTCCCTTGGCCTAAGAGATACAGGGTTTCTCTGTCCTTGAAGTATACTGTCATGGGAATAACTCCAGGCTCTATAGATGCTCTGACTCTCCCCTAGGTCCTTTTGTGATGTCTGGAAACTTTCTGCTCTGTGCTAGATGATAAACTCAGGCCACTGTAACTAGAGATCTTGGTATTTACAAAAGTAGTTTTTAAAATAACTTTGTGAGAAAAGCAGTTTTTATTGGTGTTTAAATTGGAAGTTTTTATTGCAAATAAACTAGGTTGGCATTATAAATAAACCTCAAAGAACACTCATAGATTTATTACATTTTCAGATTTGCTTCCTACTGCATTTTGGTATCTTTATCTCACTGAAGATCACAAAACACTAACATGAGATAATCTTTCCCGATTACTATTTTGCTATTTTTAATGGTTTTATAGTACATGGTATGCCAGATAGCCGAAGTTTATGCTTGTGACTCTGATTCATGAGTTCTTATTTTTCATGAGTTCTTACTCTGATTCATGAGCTTGAGTAATTTTTTTATTTCTTTGCGACTGTTTTAACTATTTCCACTGCCTGCATCACGTAACACATTAGCATCAGAATCCCACCATCACATTTCAGCTCTTAAACACAATTTTTGGTCAACTTTAACTAGCATTCATAGCCTTCAAAATGAGAATATAAACATGAGTGTTTAGTGGAACTCTTTAAAATAAATATTTAAATGTTTATTTACTTATTTCTTCATTCAATCAATGGATAGTTGCATTTTTTTCCTTGGGGCTATCACTCGTGTAAAGGCCTAAATTGTGTCTATTTGGGTACTCACATGCTTCATATATCTTATTTTCTCTCTCCCAGATAGGCTCTTCAAAATTCACTTTATATATACATATATATATGGAATAAGTAAAGAATAACTACAATAGTATCTCAAAAAGCATGTAGTTTGAAATGTTAAAATGCAATTTTAAAAGGGTTAGAATAGTATTGCAGTTGAAACAATCTGATATAACATTAGAGAGTGACATTTATGTTTGTGAGGATTTTCTGTGACATACACAGTATGGGCAGTATGTATTTGTCATCAGCCTTGCTCTTATAAAACTGTTATCTACAAAGACAGTGATCAATTCACCCCTTGTCTCTTGATTCTTCCACAGCATATTACACAGTATTCACAGAGAGGTTGCACTCTAGCTATTGATAGTGAGATCTAGAGGCTCTGGTAAATAATGTAACAAATTCAACCTTCTAGTCACCTTTTCACATAGAAAATAAATCTATCTTTATCTAGTAAATCTACTTT
>PVKC010019732.1:0-18943 GCA_004027635.1 Crocidura indochinensis
TGCTGGACTCCCCTATAGGGAGGGTGGAAGACATAAGAAATCATCCAAGCAGAACACATATGCCAGGTGCCAACTCTGGGAAAAGATAAGAAACAACCAGAGAAAAGATAAACCTGAGGGGCTTTATCCCTAGAAGAAATGGGTCAAGTTCCACTTCCTTCAGAAATATTTGCTAGGAGTTTGCTCCTAATAGTTGCTCGAAATGACTCGTCCCTGGGGGGCTTCCTTGCAGCGGAATCCAGGACTCTCACGGGGCGAGAGAGAGGGGAAGAATATCAGTGTGGGGGGGGGGAGGTCCTCTAAGACTTGGGTGACATCTCAGGGCCACAGTTCTGGAATGTTGCGGTATCATGCATGTCCTCCATCCCCGCCCCTCTGGGCTCTGGTCCGGATAATGCGTTTAAAGGCGTTGCATGCCCCTGGCCAGAGCACTCTGATATCAGTCTATGACATCACGCGGGTCTCGCTGACGTCATACACTCTCTGGCCACAGCTCCAAGGATCTGCAACAGCCACTGCGGTAGAATCTCATGTGCAAAGTTCTTGGACGCTGGCTGGGCCCCTGGAGCCTGGAACAAGTGACACTAAAGTCTCCCAACATTGCCAGGTCCGGTTCTGCAAATCCATCTCCTTGCATCGCCAGCATCCGCACACACTAAGAGCTTGTAGGTGCTGTGACAGGGAACAGAGTGCGCATGCCCAGAGCCAAGTTCGGCGCAGGGATGACTGCCCTGGCCCCGCCCCTAGCCACACCCACAATTATAACCACGCACGACGATCTGTGGCCCCGCCTCCTCCCCACGCAGGCGCACTAGGAAGGCGACGCCGGGAACTGCGAGCGCGAGATTGTTCACGTCTGTCCGCTTCCCGGTAAAGCCTCGCGCTCTGTCGTGTCTTGTTTTCAGGGATCCACCTCCATCATGTATCCGGGGAGATTGGAGCCGCTTGAGCGGAGGCAATTCTTGAGTTTTGGGGGTCTGGAATTTCTAGGAGCCCGAAGTTTGGTCGCCAATGGCTCACAGCCGCGGAGTGATTGAGGACCGTGGGATTCGCTTGGGCGGGCGGGCCCGTTCCGATTTCATTCTGGCCGAGTATGAATCCGGGGGTCTGTGCCCAGGTACGGATCCCGTGCAGGGACAATCTAGGCTTGGTTTCCTTCCCTGCCCATTGGGCTTTGCGTTCTGGGTGGGTCTCAGGTGGAGACAAATTGATGGTCCAGCCATCAATTTGATGAATTTGATGGGGTTCAAATTCACTGAAAGAGGAAGCAGCAGGTAGAGTGGCCGCCCTCCTGTCAGTGGCAACAGAAGAACTGGGAGATGGGGAACATTGTGGGGGTGCCTGAAAGACTCAGTTGTAGTTTCTGTCTCCTGTCACATGCACCTTTTGGTCAAATTCCATCTCCTTTCAGAATCTCCATACCTCTTCGTTCAATTAATCTATATGTAGTTCTTGATCATTTATTTATTCACTTATTGAACCCCAAAAGGTACAGCTTATAACTCTCATCAGTCCATCCTCCATTATTTTAAAATGAAATTTTTCTCCTCCAAAAACCTTCAGGAGTGGCTCCTGAGAACAAAACCAAATAACAGTCAATTCCCCCGCAGTGACATTCCCTAAATAAAGGTAAAATAAAAAGAAAAAATTATTATTATTATTATTTGCCATACCCAGGGGTATCACCCCTGGTAGGGATCACATGGGGTATCAAGGTTTAAATTCAGATCTGCCAAGTGCAATGCTAGCATCTTATTCTGTTTTTATGGCCCCTAAAATGAAAATTTTATATACTTGAAAGAGTAGTAGAACATTACTCTGATGTGATCCTCAAAGTTGATAATATTTTATTTCTCTCAGTGCTTCCATGAGCCATTTTAAATGTCGTTCCAGACTTTATTATAGCTTCATATCATTCCTAAATATAGAATCACATCTGGTAGAAATAAGGACATCATTCTACAGAGCCACATTATTATCATCACCTGAATACAATTAATAATTGTATAACTAATATCAAGTGCCTGTTTACATTCAAATCTACAAACTGGAAATTTTAAAATGCAACCAAAGCAAAATTTAACATTAGGGTTGTCTTTTAATTTAAATACATTTTAAATACAATTTAATTTAAATACATTCTGTAAAAACAAACAAACAAAACATTTGGCGTTTGCAAAATCGAAAAGTACCAAATACCTTCTACCACGTTTCTGTAAATGGTTACTATCTTACATAATGGTAATGCAACTTCACTAGAAATTGGTATTTGATTTAATATGTGTAAATATGCTCTATACGATACTTATATTTTATATTTTAAATGCCATAGCAAAATTCACAGTCCTGTAGCCACAATTACCATCAATATGAAGAATCACATTATCACACACACTTTCTGGTGTCAACATTGCACTTTTGAGTGAACTGTAGAAAGTTACCTCTGTTGTGGATAAAATGTGTCTCTCTCCAAATTCCATTTGAAAATCTCATTAGTAGCAAAGGGAAAACTAACTTATTTCAGGTCTTCCCGCTGCTTTCCAGGAGATAAACCATTTTTCCCACTGCTTTCCAGGAGATAAACAGATCCACGAAGCTCTTGATCTGTGTCTTAGTTACCTGACTAATGGTTTATACACACAAAAAGACAGGAGAAACTACACAGCAGACTTGCTTTATATGCACAATTACTTTTTTAAGTCACAACAGCCTTGATTGATGACAAGTTTGTCAATATGTGTTTGGTTGAACTTCAATCACAGCAGGGCTTTTGGCTTGCTTTGGTGGTTGGTTGGGAACTGTTTTTTCAGTATTGAAAGGCTGCCTGCAGATCTGAGGGAATGAGAAAGGGCTGAAGAGGTGCTTTCAGGCATCTTGGGCCAGACCTTCAGCAGTATATAGCTCAGCTTTGGACTCAAAGTGATGAAGACCTTATTCATTTGTTTTTACTGTTTATAAACCCCTAAATCACATTGTGATGCATTAGGAAATGGGGTCTATGGAGGTAGTTAATTCTGAAAGGGGTAGAGCACTCTGAGTGGGTTAATGCCCTGAGAGAAGAAACGAGAGGTCTTGCTTCCTCTCTGCTTTCTACTCTGTGACAACCCTGCAACAAGACCATCTACAAGCCCGGAAGATGACTTTGACTAGATCCAAATCTGATGGCTCTGTGATCTTGGACTCCCAGTTTCTAGAGCTCTGAGAAGCTAATTTTGTTGGGCCGATGGGTTTTTAGTATTTTGCTATAGTGGTATGGGTTGACTTAGATATATACTTTAGAATTCCATGATTTAGTAGTCTTTTAGAAAACATCCTTTATGTGCATTGAAATTAAAGACATACGTTGCTGTGGATTTTACTAAGACTAGAGCACCAAACATAATTTAGACAACTCAAGGGAAAAAAGATTTATTGCTTTTAGTCATATTTTTGTCTTTTGGGGGGTTCTTTCTTATGTTCCATTGGTTTTTATTTTTATCATGTTGCCCTTCCTATTTTAAGAGTAGTTAAGCGATTATTTTTAAGGTAGGCATATGTTGAAAAAGTCCCTTAGTTTTTTAAGACACTTATTTATTCCTAATAAAGAATATCTTTATTTGTTCTTAATTCTTGAATGATAATTTCACCAGGTATATATGTCAAAGTTGGTAGTTCTTTCTTTTCAGCACTTGATAAATGTTATAAGGTATAATTTCTTTCTTGCAGCTTTCAATATACTTTCTAAAATTTTTTAATTTTAGAATTTTGCTTAATATCATTCTTGGAGGAGCCAGAAAGATAATACAGGGGATAAGGTTTTTACCTTGTACGAGGAAGACTGGATTAATCCTGAGAATTGCATTTTGTTTCTGAAGCATAGCCAGGAATGATACCTGAGCACAGGGCCAGGAATAAGCTCAATACAATGGTATGATCCAGAATCAAACAAAACCCCAAAACAGTTGATTCTTGGTGTGAATTTCTTTGGATATTTAATTTTTAGAATTTTCTTGGATCTTTTTATTTATATTTGAAAAATGTCTAAATATTTTCCATATTTGAAAATATTTCACAATAATTTCTCAAACTGCTTTTTTTAAAAAAATATCTACAATTTTGTAGACATCGGTGATGCAAATATGTAACTTTTAAAAATAGCTCTATAATAATTTTAGGTCCTATTTGTTTTAACATGCTTTCTCTCTGTTGTTTAGTGTGAGTAATTTTTATTCCTCATTCTTCCAATTTCTGTCCCTCTATTCTGCCACTGAAATTTCACTTTTTATAATTTAAACAAATTTCCATTTGACTTTCTTTGATTAAATTCTGTGCTGAGATTTTCTCTTTTATGGTTATTTCCAGTATTCTTAATTACTCAGGTATTGATGATAAAATAAGTGCTTGTGCCATCAAGAAACTGATGATTTTTTTTCTCTTTTAAGTTAAGACTTTCCTGGTTATTGGACATATATTGTTGATTATAATTTTTGAAATGTTTGCAATTATGACACTTGATCATTATTAAACTCTTTTTAGCAGAAGTTACCTCTGGTAATGGGGTGAAGGTTCAAGCTTGCCACTTAGCATCTCCTGACACTTATAGGGGAGGAATTCCATATAAATCACTTGTTGGAGGTGAGATTCCAGTCTCCTCCATGCCCCAGCCTCTATAGAAGGTTAAATATGGAGGGAAAAGCCCTTTTCTGTTATTGTTATTGCTCCCATAGTCTTCTAGGGGTTGCATTGGTGACTTTCTTCTTCTGAGTGATTGAATAAATTTATTTTTACTGTCTTTTCAGATACCATTTAGTTACATGTATGTGTTTGGAGGGGTGGATATCGGGTGAGGAACTTTTATAATTGAACAAAAATAAAAGTCCAGGATTCTAGGTCAGTCTTTCCTACTCGAAAGTCTATTTTGTTGTGTAAGTGAAACCATGTTGGCTGTATATAGAATTGTTTCTTCTGTATAGAATTGGTTTCTTCACAAAATTTTCACATCCTGGAAATGAGCCTTTTATTGTTGTAAGGTGTATCTAGATTATCACTCTAAAATATTGTGTTCTAAATTTCATATTGCAAGATTATTGCCTCATATTTTTATATAAAAGTCTCTGGAATAGTCTTTTATGGTAAAATCATAAAACTTTTAACTATGTTCAACTGTTGCTAGGTAGGAGTCCTGTGAGTAAAAAGAACAATTGATATTTATACCTTAGCTGAAACTTCTTTAGTTTTGATCCAGTAAAATTAAGCCTTTTAGTAGTTTGTTTATGATAATAAAAAATTTTAATGTATGTTGTGGCTTGGAGTACAGTTTCATTCCACCCTGCTCCATCCTTACCTGGTTTACAGATCATAATTTTTAATACAAATTTGTCCATAGAATTTTAAGCCTCATTAAATTTTTTGGCAGTGGATTTTCAGGAATCCATCCAAAAAATTTTTAAAATATTAGGTTAGCTTTTTTCATTGTCAATTTTTCTCTAAAAGGTATAGTACTCTGTTCTGTTTTAAAAATGGTGCTTTAAAGACAATGTTGCCTTGGTTAGGAAGACATAATTATCAAAGCAAGAACTTATCCTCATTAATATTTTTGATTAAGATCTTTGACTTGTGTCTGAGTCTAGGTTAAATGTGGACATAAGCCAACTGAGTCAGTAGCTGTCTATCTCAAATACGTTATGCTGTGATAACGCAGTTGTGACTTGAGTAAAACTGGACAGTGAAGTAGATGATCTGATAGTAGGAAGGAAAAAATAGGAGATCTTTGAATTTACCTAAATTTTATTGCTGAACTTTGCTAAGTCACCTAAGTAAAATCCCATAGCATTTCAGGATTTCAATTTCTTTACCTGATACCCTGAAATTTTTTTTTTTTGACAGAGTATCTTTATTGCATGACATAAATGAGCATCTTTATTGCAAGCAGGAAGAAGGCCAGCAGTAGAGTGAGACCAATAAACCCAGGAGACTGATGATGGATGATGGAGGCCGACAGAGGCCACCAAGGATCATGATGGACCCTGATAAAGGCCACCAGGAGACATAATAGAGCCGGACCGAGGCCTAAAAGGGTGATGTTATCTTCATACAGGGACAGCAGGAGCATCAACATCCAGCAATCAGCAGACCCACGTTGTGAAGAAGGAAAAGGAACCAGGGCCGACGGTCCCGCACTTTCAGCATGGCTGGGAGCATGTTACAGAGAGCCACGTAGAGGAAGAGGCCCGTGACGATGGCTAGAATCCAGGATTCGTTGTCCTCTGTGATCCCTATCCCCAGCGCCAGGTAGAGACCGGCGGAGGACGTGGTTGCAGAAGCGAAGTTCAGAAGCAGTGCACGGCGCACGGAGACCCCAGCGTGGAGGAAGGCAGCAAAGTCCCCCAGCTTCTGTGGCACCTCGTGGCAGAACACTGCCAGGGAAGTGGCTAACCCGGTCTTCCAGGAAGAGGCAAAGGCGATGCCTATGGCCAGACCATCGGCGAAGTTGTTCACAGCATCGCCCACCATGATCGTGTAAGGCAGCGACCTCAGCTCTCGACTCCTTCTCTCGGCTTCCTGAGTCTGCAGCTCCGGGCTCTCTTCTGACGCCTGGAAGAGGTTGACCAAGATGAGGCACTGGGCAGGGAATAGAGCAGGGGCAGGGTCCCCAGCTCAGAGAAGCCATCAGAGTTGGTTGGCTCACCAGGTCTGTTCTCGATCTCTCGTGGGGCTCGGCGTCGCGGTTGAGGCGGTACACGTAGAGCTGCGAGGTGCCGGCCACCACGAGGTTGCGCTCGCTGTTGCAGAAGAAGTTGCAGTACATGGCGAACTCCAGCCCGGTGGGCGGGTGGGCCTGCTTGTACACGGCGTACATGGCTGCGGCCGGCTGCGCGCTCGGGGCTGCCTGCGGGCGGGGGCGAGGGCTGAGCGGCCGCCCGGGACCCCCAGTTCCAGCCGAGACCCCGCGCCCGCCCGCGCCTCCTCGGCTCGCCCGGCGGTACCCTGAAATTTTTATCTTTTATAACGTACATAGGTTTTGTCAGAGGCAATTAAAATTTGTGCCATGAATACAGATAATATTGTTAAAGATGCTTCTTTTTCTCTTAGCCTTTAAAATAAAATCTGAAAGCATTTCTAGATTTTTAGTTACTTTTGTCCTGTAAAATATCTTAGTATAAAGAAAAATTTAAAACTCCATGAGATAGGAGGCAGAGTAATTGAATAGGGGCATATATTTGCCTTGCATGTGACCAACCTGGGTTCAATCCCTGGTACCCTCTGTGGTCCCCTGAGTCTGCCAGGAGAGATTTCTGAACACAGAGGTGGAAGTACTCTGAGGAGTTCTAGGTGTGGCCAAACACTAAAATCAAAACAAAACAAAACCTAAGATCTCAAAAACTCTGCATGATATAGATATAAATAAAAAAAACTTTATAGGATTGACTTTGATTCTGAGTAAGAGTCAAATTAATTTTTCTTGCCTGGTTACCCTGGTTCTTTACTTGTGAAGCATGTCACACTGGTAGATTCACACAGAGACATTGCACATGGCACAGAGAATTGCCTAGCTAGATATATGTGGTCTGAAATAGCTATATTTAGAAAATCAGTTTCATATTTCAAAAGTAGGATGAAGCATGTGGATTCCCTGACTTGTCTTAGAGGCATAATCAAAAGTAAACAAACAAAGCTGAGAATGAGAACAAAAACATGAATGTTGAAATAATGAAACAGGTTGGTAAATAGGTATTTTTAGAGAAACAATGCAAACTCATTTCAGATTTTAGAGGAAGAGGCCACAGTGGTAGGTAGGCCAAATCAACCATGTTTAAAATGAGAATTCCTTAGAAGGCTGTTGTCTGTAGGAGACCAGGATCCCCAACCCTCTCCTTGGTTGGCAAGACCTCTCTTGAGTTGTCTGAGTTGATTTAGAGTTTTTAAATGTGGCAAGAATGAATCCTTGCAGATTTTATCTTGAGTTCGTAAGCTTCAGAATATGAAAATAGGGAGTGAGCCAAAGATAGGTATGACAAGATTTTAACTGTGGATGTGAATGTCATTTCACAACTTGTTGCCAGGAAGGCCTACTTTTGACTGGAAGAAAAACAAAACAACAACAGTGAAGCAATGTTCTTTGTGTTCCTAATATTGGTTTACTTCCTTGTCGTATAAATCCCTTTGAACAGCCCAATAGCCATAGGCCAGCAGTGGAGCCTCTGAGGAAGTCAGGTGCACTTTACAATGTAGGTCTCATTATTTTTCATAATAGGTGCTTGTCTGGCACCAGGTCCTTTGAGGTGTCCAGGAAACCCCCATATAAATATGTACTGGAAAGATGGAGGCAAAACTGACTGCCTTAGGTTTCCCAGGAGGCAGGCCTCCCTCTACCTGGGAGGAATGCTTCTAGAAACTGACTTCCTTGAAAGCATTCCAATTGGTATCATGATTTCAGAGACACCAAAAGAAACTTCCCATCTCTTTATAAACCAACATATGCTCCATTTACTTGGTCCTCTGTGGTCTAGAGTCACTTATTTTCTCCTGACAACCTCGTTTCCTCATAAAAACTTTTCAGTTCTTCATGAGAGATGATATTTAGAATGAAGAACATTGGAAAAGAGTGAGGTAGGTGGGGCCCAGGAGATAGCATGGAGGTAAGGCGTTTACCTTTCAAGCAAAAGGTCATCGATTCGAATCCTGGTGTCCCATATGGTCCCCCGTGCCTGCCAGGAGCAATTTCTGAGCATGGAGCCAGGAGTAACCCCTGAGCACTTGCCGGGTGTGACACCCCCCCCCCAAAAAAAAAAAAGTGAGGCAGGTATAGAGTTTCATTCATTGAATCTTTATCTTACACAAGACACTATGTAACAATACAGCTTGTATAATCCGTTAATTTGATGATTGAGATTATTTTTCAAAACTTTGATGCTTCAAAAGTTATACACATTTATGGAGCTAGAGCATTAGGTTTTGCCTTGTATGTAGCCATCCCTGCTTCTAACTCTAGCATGCCCTAGCATCTTGGTCTCTGGAAGCCACCATGAATGATCTCTGAGCACAGAACCAGGAGTAAGTTTTGAACACTAAGTATGGTTTATAAAAATAAAAAGTGATACACATTTAGTAGAGAGTGTATGTTAAATTGCTCATTTTCAACTTTTTTCTGGGCTAGGTGTATGTAGTTACACACTCATGCCATCAGCTTTCAATCAGCCACTCTGCTAGAATGGTAAAATACTGGTTCTTTGTTGTCTGTTTTGTTTTCAGCATGACATTCAATAAATTTTATAGGCTATTCACCATATTATTATAAACTAGGATTTGTGTTAGGTGATATTGTCCACCTGTAGAATAGTGCAGACATTCCAAACAAGTTTATAGTAGGCTAGGCAAAAGCTATGATGTTACTTAAGTATATTAAAAACATTTTCAACTTAAAATATCTTTTTCTATTTTCAATTTAATGGTGGGATTTGGGGAAGTAACCTCTTATAAAATTAGGAAGATCTCTAAAGGTGATATTCATAATGATATTATTTGCATTTTCAAAGAGAAAATGTATATCATGTATGGTACAGAATCAGCTTCCAAAACCAGATTCTTCCTACTGTATTGACTATTTTATTAATCAAATTAATAACTTAGACCCAAAAGTTTATGCATTTACAGGGTATATACTGTTTTCTTATAACAGATTCACTGAGATTTTTAGTATTCCTGTCTACTCTGACTAGAAGATGAAGTGTTGAGCTTTTAATGTCACCTTGAAAGTAAAAGAAAAATACATATGATAAAAAGATCTCGGGGTTTGACAATGAACATGGTTATAGCCTGTAGTTGATCCCAGGACAGTATGCTTCAAGGGTGGAGAAATTCTGTATTTCTTAGGCCAAGGGAATTTCCTTTCTAATTTCCCCAATTACTGTGTCTATGGAAAAAAGAAAAATAGTAAAACGAAACAAAAAAAAACTTGCCACACCACCCCTCCTATTTTTTAATTTTGTTTTGTTTTGTTTTTTTCTTCTTTTAAATTTAAATTTATAGATTTTATACAGAGGTTCGTCCTTGCCTTTTTTTTTCTTTTCAACAGAACCATAGAATATGAATCAGCTTGTTCTGCCTCATAAATTGAGAAAAAAAAGTGGATGGTACCAGGGACAAGCAGTTTCATGAACATTGAGTGGAAATAAAAATTGATCAGCCCTATGTACCCAGCCAAAAGTTAGTAAAAATAGAATCAAGAGACCCAAACTACAACAAGCTATACACAAAGGGATTTGTTAAACTAGCAGTCCAGGAGGCTAAGGTGGAGACAGGGGAAGCATGTTGGGAACAGGGGCAGAGGGTGGTCAACACTGGTGGTGGGAATTGCTCTTATTTACTGTCACTATGTACCTTAAATATAACTGTGAAAGACTTGTAATTCACATTGATATTAATAAAATTCTAAAAAAATAGAAATAAAAACAATGGATATTCCTCAAATAAAAGAAAAAAGATGTATGATAAAGAGGGTAAGATGTTAAGCTAACTACTATATGTTTATATGTAGGTATGAGCACACAGAGATAGGACTCCTCCTTGAAAGCCAAACCTAAATTGTAAACAACCCATACCTATAGTGCATATAGCCCCTCCCATATACTATCTCCTTTCCCCCCTTCAGAATCTGACTATCCCTTCACCTCACAATCCCAACTTGATTTCCCACCTTGTTAAAACTCTTCACCCTCAGTTCTTAATCCATTAGGCATCAAGACCGACCTCCTACCCCAATGAGCCAGTACCGAGCACCCAAGTGAAGGGACACTCACTCAGACCACACCCTGTCCCCAGCAAGAAAATACAACCAACACCCCTGTTGACTCATGCTATGTGACCCTGCTTAACACCTCTCCCAATGTGGACTCTTGTTTGATACCAGATTTATTTCCAAAAGGATCCCCACTTCAAGAACTCTACCCAAGACCTCTCTGCCAGAAATCTTTTCTCAATCTCAAGAAGGCTAAGGTGTGTGATGTAAATGCGCTCTGGAGCCCACACCCCACAAGGAACTCTCAAAAGACAATGTGGAAGTCTATACTTCCTTCATAAGTTTAAGACCTATTTAATACTACCTCTTAATCTGTTTTTCCCCAAATGTAAGGTACCCTCCTGCATCACTTTGTTCCTTTAATTACTTTTTAAATTCATTTCAAAAATTATTTTTTCTTTATATTTGTGAGCATATATTTTTCTATTTTTTGTCTTGTTTCTGTTTTCTTCTCTTTCCACTCCCAAATGCACCAGCAATATAATGTAACACCATTTCTTCCTGCAAAGGCATACTATGAAAAGGGGGAAATCTTACATATAAAAACAAGGTCTTATCTACTAGGGATAAGAACTCATACTTTTTTTTTTTTTTTACAATACAAGGGTATCTCCCACCTTGAGCATAGGCCATGTGGATCCAACTTGGATCCCAGGTGATTAGACACTGTCCTGCCTTGAACCCTAGATCCCAGACATAAAAGCACAGTTCTCCACAACAGCTCCAGGAACCAAATCCCCTCCGGGACATCCTTAATAGTGCTCTGGCACCAACATGTGCCAGCTCTAATACAATATCCTGACAATGAGAAAATGGAAAAAACTTGATTTAAGAACAGGCTGTCTTACCTCACAATCTAACGATATGACAAAATCAGAAGACTTGTCACTTTTGATCTGTGCAAAAGCCAAGATCACTAACTATAGATAACTGCCTGTTACAACCATGACTGGGCAGAATGTATCCTGGAACCAACAAAAAAGCCCTAGCCTAGGTTTTGCTCTACGATCTGTACAACAACCAAGATCTCTAATTTCAGAGGTCTGACTGAGACAATTGCAACTGAATGGGTCTTCTGGAAACATAATGAAAAACTCTATCCCAGGCCCCATACTAGGATTAGTGCAAGGACCAAGACCACTAACTACAGAGGATGGTTTAAAACGACAGTGAAGGAACAGAACTTGTAGAACCATAAAGACTTCATCATAAGCTCCATTTTTGACCTGTGAGACACCAAGATCTCTAGATATAGAGGTCTAATTTCATCACCCATGACAGAGCTGAAGTCTTCCATACACCACAAAGGCACTGAGGGGAGAGTAAATGAACATGCAAGGAGTCTATAATTATTCCCATGGCAGTATACTTCAAGGGTAGAGAAACCCTGTATCTCTTAGGCCAAGGGAATTCCCTTTCTAATGTCTTCAATATTTACTGTGCCTATGCAGGAAAGAAAAGCACATAATAATCTTTTTTATTTATTTAGATTTTTGATTTCTTTGTTTTGATTTGGATATTGAAGTTGTTGTATCCAATTTTTTTCTTATTTCTTTTTGCACTCTGTTATGTTTTTATTTCAGAACCATGGTCATTATGTGGTACTTGTCTTTATTGCTGTAGAGCTCACTTACTGTTTTATTTTATTTTATTTTGGGAGGGTTTCGGGCCACACCTGTTTGATGCTCAGGGGTTACTCCTGGCTAAGTGCTCAGAAATTGCCCCTGGCTTGGGGGGACCATATGGGATGCCCGGGGATTGAACCACGGTCCTTCCTTGGCTAACGCTTGCAAGGCAGATGACACCTTACCTCTAACGCCATCTCGCTGGCCCCCTCACTGTATTTTTTTAATTTGATATATCCTTTTGTATTGATATGGCATTTCACTTCCCTTTTCCCTTTCTTCTCTCAAACTGAGGTTGAGAGCCTCTAGAAGGACTCTATCCATATTCAGTTTATTTGATTTTTACCCCATTTTATTGCTTTTCTTTTCTTCAAACAAAACCATATAACTTGAACTATCTAGTTTTGCCTCTCAAATAGAGGGGGAAATAATGGAGAGTACTAAGACCAAATAGCTGTATAATCCCTAAGTAGTAAAATAGACACAGAGGAGACCACTTATACTAGTAGCGTAGGGGGTGAGGGAGGAGGATATGGGATGCAAGAAGGGAAGGGGGATGATGGGAATGCCCCTGATGTAATGTTAATATGTACCTAAAATACTATTGTGAAAGATATGTAAACCACTTTGGTCGAAATAAAAATTATAAAATAAAAGTAATTGAATATTTCAAGAATGAAAAAAAAAGGGTAAGATGAAAAAGCCATGGGTCTCCCAATGAGTTCTAAGTATTTTCCCAGAAATCCTAGACCCTTCATTTCTAAGCTTGACTTTTATATATTAAGGCCTCTTCTTAATCTTTGGAAAACCTGCCAATGTGTCTCATGTTGAATAGAGTCCCTTATTGGAGGAAGGAGTGCAGGTGTGTTTTTTTCTACTTCACTGTTCTTGTGTTTCTAAATTTGTCTTCCATCAGGAAAGGGCAAAACTTGTTTGAGAAGTTCATGAGTTGTGTAAAAATTTTTTTCTGTATTTTCATTATCTTTACTCTAAGACTATGAACTTAAATAATAGTAGAGAATCCAAGCTGAGCTTGTCAAGGGTGGATATCAGAGTTATGTAGTAGACCTCAATTGACTCCCCAGGTGCTGCCTGATGAAACAAGACTAACATTCCATTGCTCTTCAGAGTTTTATCTTACGTTGATTTCTTCAGTGATCAGTGTGGCTCTTTTAGAGCTGGATAAGTAGCTTAGCAGTAGAGCAAGTAGCTTAGGTCACTCAGACTGGATATAGTTGCCTTCACAGTCTGGTTCAGAGAACCACAAAGTCATACAACTTTTAATGCGGTGTTCCTATTATTTCAGAAGTGCATATTCTGGGGGACATGGCCAATATGCCATTTATTTTTTTGTGACACTCAAGTCTGAGATGTTCCTAGCTAAATTAAGATGTTTCTAGCTAAAGAAAATAACCTTATGCCAGCAACAGTACTGAGAAAAGTTCTTAGTATTTAGGAAAAAATATGACAAGTTGCATACATTTCTGAAAAAAGTCTCCTTCTAGGCATTTGAAATGTAAATGAGAATGATGTGTTTAAATTGGGGTTCCCACTACTTGTATCCTAGCTTGAACTAGATTATAGGGCTGGCTAGTAGGACCTTTTCAGAAGAGAACTTCAGTCTTGTTCTGGTCTCGTAGTGCTTTTTCAAAGATTTATAATCTGCCTGTATGAAGTCGGTACTTTTTAGTTCCATTTTTACCTTTCATTTAAAGGGAAACTTTAAAAATGACCCCCTCTCTGCCCATGTGCAGAAGGCAAATAAAGCAATCCTGCTAATTTAATGAAGATCAAGCTGTAAATATAAATTTTATGGAGTGTCAAATACTCAGGAACTTGGTAGCCAGAGGGAAAGGAAGGGAAAGGTTGGTGGGATTGTGCCCAGACTCCTCCTGAGGGACCAGAATTTTTTCTACTCTTCTATAGTTCATAAGGCTTCTAAAAGGTAAAGGGGCTCTGATATAAAAGGACTATGCCCAGATCTCAGTGAATTTACTATTCTCTAGATGAATTTTCTTCCCTGTGATGAGATTGGAGCAATGACACGCTGTCAGCAAGCACTCATCCCTCTGGATTGGTGAGTGTGTCTCTCTATGGTACCTCTGTGCCAAGGAGTTCATATTGCAGACAAATGTTTGTCCAGTGCCCTCTGTGGTATGCAGCATATCTACAGAGCTAGTCAGAATGCATGAAGGGAAGGCTGGCCTGTCCTCCCCTGGTGTCCTTCCAGTAATCCTCTTGTCACAGCCACCTCCAAAAACTCTTGGTCCTGCCAGAGGGAATGTGATGGGCAGCCTGTCAAGTAGATCTTGAGTACATTAGCAGGATTAACAAGAAGGCTAGTATTGTAGTCTTTCAGCTCATTCAATGCATCCGAGACCTGGCTACTCAGCCACTAGGCTGATCAGGCAAAGGTTTCAGAATGGTCATATCTGGGACTGGCCCTGAAGTGGTCACAGAGACAAGGGTCCCCATTGTGCTTCACTGATGCTGATGTATTTTGTATCACTACAGAAATTAATTTTGAATGCAAAAATTAAATGTTCCTTTTTTAAATTATGATTGATAAGCTAGCCAAATGGTAGACTTTTAAAACTTTATACTTTGTTCTTGGCAATTAAATATTGCTAATGTTGAGGTCTTGAATGTAATCTGTAAACCAAGAGCTAAGTATGCTGCTGGAGTTGATCCACCTATTGGGATCCCAGGCACCACAGCCAAGTGTGTGCAACCCCGAGTAAGTAACCATGTATGATTTCCTAAACACTGCAGAAGCATAGCAGCAACCAAAGGGATGGGGTGATTGGGAGTGTGACTCAGTTGTAAAGCACATGCCTTGCATGTAAGAGATTTAGGATTGATCTTTGGCATTACAGAAAAAAATAAGGAATGAGATACACACAAAAAATAAATAAGATTACCTATTTGAATTTTTTCTTTCTTAAATGAAGATATATATTTTTTTGTTTTGTTTTTTGTTTTTGGGTCACACCCGGCAGTGCTGAGGGGTTACTCCTGGTTCCATGCTCAGAAATTGCTCCTGGCAGGCACAGGGGACCATATGGGGCACCGGGATTCCAACCGATGACCTTTTGCATGAAAGGCAAGCGCATTACCTCCCTGCTATCTCCCAGGCCCCAATGAAGATATTTATAGCTAGAAATCAGCTTCTTAAAATATTTTTTACTCACATTGTAAGTTTTGATATGCTGTTTCTTTTTCCTTTATATCAAGATATATATATATATATATATATAATGAGATATATATATATATCATTGGTTTCTTCTTGACTAATTTATTTTTCAAAAGCATCTTTAGTTCTTTTGGACCACATCTGGCATTGGGTTAGGCTTACTCCTGACTTATTCGTGTTGGAGTTGGGGGACCACATATGGGACCATATTGGAAACCAGAGATAGGACCCAAGTTGGTTAGGTGCAAGGCAAGCACCTTACCTGCTGTAATATAGCCCTAGCCCCTCAAGAATGTATTTTTGTTTATTTATTTTAATTTTTTTCTTTATTTAAGCACCATGATTACATACATGATTGTAGTTAAGTTTCAGTTATAAAAAGAACAACCCCTTTCACCAGTGCAAACTTCCCACCACCAATGCTCCATCTCCCTCCTTCCCATCCCCTGCCTGTATTTGAGACAGACATTCTACTTCTCTCACTCATTAACATTGTCATGATAGTGTATTCATCTCTCTAACTAAACTTATCAGTCCTCCAGGTCCTCATCTCTGTTGTCTCGGCATTACTACAATAGTGTCTTTTGTTTTTTTTTAAACTCATAGAAGAGTAAAACTATTCTGTGTCTATCTCTGTCTCTCTGACTTATTTTACTCAGCATAATAGATTTCATAAACAGCTATGTATAGGGAAATTTTATGACTTCATCTCCTGATGGCTGCATAATGTTCATATACACATGTACATATACATATATGTTTCTTTAGCCATTCATCTGTTGAAGGGCATCTTGCTTGTTTCCAGAGCTTGACTATTGTAAATAGTGCTGCAATGAATATAGGTGTGAGGAAGGCATTTTTATATTGTGTTTTTGTGTCCATAGTATATATTCCTAGGAGTAGTATAGCTGGATAATTTGAGAGCTCAATTTCCAATTTTTTAAGGAGTCTCCATATTGTTTTACATAAGAATGCATTTTAAACATCCACATATTTGTGACATTTAAAATTTTATTTAAGTTACTTATTTTAATTTCATAATATAGTGCATAGGAATATATTTTTATGGTTTTTTGCTTTTTTTGGGGGGGGGCACACTGGGCAATTCTCAGGTGTTACTCCTTGTCTGCTCAGAAATAGCACCTGTGACCATATGGGACACTGGGATTCGAACCAACCACCTTTGGTCCTGGATCAGCTGCTTGCAAGGCAAATGCCGCTGTGCTATCTCTCCGGACCCATACTTTTATGATTAAATACTATTCAGTTTGATAGACTTCTATAACTTTATATATGGTCTATCCTTGCAATATAGGCATGTATAAAGAAGGAAAGTGTATTTATTGGATGCAATATTTTATATATGTTAAAAAAAATTTTTTTTTTTTTGCCACAGGAGGCTGTGCTCAAAGCTTTCCCCATCTTTGTGTTTAGGAATCACAACTGGCAGTGCTTCTGGAGACCAGAACTTCTGGGAATTGAACTGAGTTCAGCCATTTTCAAGTGTCTTAAGTTCTGTTTTTTCTCTCTGGTTCCTGTGTTACTTTAAAGTCCATTTGATATAAAATATAGATAGAGCCTAACATTTCCTTATTGATTTTTTAAATTAGCTATAATTGAAAGTGAGATATTATAGTTCACTCAGAAATCGCTCCTGGTAGGCTCGGGGGACCATACGGGATGAGGTTTTGAACTTGCATGCAAGGCAAATGCCCTACCTCCATACTATCTCTGCCCCCTCTACTATTTTTTTTGTCCCCAATTTCCAATACAGACCAGGCAAGGGTCTAGGTTGAGGTGTATATAGGGTGCGTTTACTGTACCTCCTCTTTCTATACAGTTCGTGTGAAGAATACAGCCTGTGGTAAGAATTGGGAGGCCTTATTTTTTTCTTTTCTTTTTTTTCTTTTTTTTTTTTAATTTAAACGTTTTGATTACATATGTGTTTGTGATTAGATTTCGGTCATGTGAAGAACACCCCCTTCACCAGTGCAACATTCCCACAACCAATGTCCCAAGTCCCCCTCCCTCCCACCCCACCCACACCTGTACTCCAGACAGGTTTTCCAGTTCTCTCATTCATTCACATGATTATGGTAGTTTTCTGTGTATTTATTTTTGTAGCTGCACTCACCACTCTTTGTGGTGAGCTTCATGGAGTGAACTGGGAGTTCCAGCCTCCTCTCATTGACTCTGATGATTGTTACAATGATGATTTTTATTTTCTTTAAAACCCATAGATGAGTGAGACTATTCTGGGTCTCTCTCTCCCTCTGACTTATTTCACTCAGCATGGTAGATTCCACGTACATCCACGTATAGGAAAAATTCATGACTTCATCTCTCCTGACGGATGCATAATATTCCATTGTGTACATGTACCACAGTTTCTTTAGCAATTCATCTGTTGAAGGGCATCTTGGTTGTTTCCAGAGCCTGGCTATTGTGAATAGTGCTGCAACAAATATAGGTGTGAGGAAGGGGTTTTTGTATTGAATATTTGTGTTCTTAGGGTATATCCCTAGGAGTGGAATAGCTGGGTCGAATGGGAGCTCAATTTCCAGATTTTGGAGGAATCTCCATATTGCTTTTCATAGAGGTTGGACTAGACAGCATTCCCACCAGCAGTGGATAAGAGTTCCTTTCTCTCCACATCCCCGCCAGCACTGATTATTCTCATTCTTTGTGATGTGGGCCAATCTCTGTGGTGTGAGGAGGTATCTCATCGTTGTTTTGATTTGCATCTCTCTGATGATTAGTGACGAGGAGCATTTTTTCATGTGCCTTTTGGCCATTTGTATTTCTTTTTTATCAAAGTGTCTGTTCATTTCTTCTCCCAATTTTTTGATGGGATTAGATGGTTTTTTCTTGTAAAGTTCTGTCAGTGCCCTGTATATTTTGGATATTAGCCCCTTATCTGATGGGTGTTGGGTGAATAGTTTCTCCCACTCAGTGGGTGACTCTTGTATCCTGAGCACTATTTCTTTTGAGGTGCAGAAGCTTCTGAGTTAAATGTATTCCCATCTGTTGATCTCTGCTTCCACTTGTTTGGAAAGTGTAGTTTCCTCCTTGAAGATGCCTTTTGTCTCAATGTCATGGAGTGTTTTACTGACGTGTTGTTCTATATACCTTATAGTATCAGGTCTGATATCGAGGTCTTTAATCCATTTGGATTTTACCTTCGTGCATGATGTTAACTGGGGGTCTATGTTCGCTTTTTTGCAAGTGGCAAACCAGTTCTGCCAGCACCACTTGTTGAAGAGGTTTTCCCTGCTCCACTTAGAATTTCTTGCTCCTTTGTCAAAAATTAGGTACTTGTATGTCTGGGGAACAATGTCTGAGAAT